>CM053032.1:78759505-78895061 GCA_028564925.1 Lithobates sylvaticus
AATGGACTATTATAATGTGCCAATATTCCTAAAGCGATCCAGGTAAACACGGTGTTCAGACAAATCCCCTCATCACATGCACGCACCTCTTACCAGAGATAGTGGATCTCAGATAATAGAGATCACATTCGCTTGTTTAAAATCCAAGGAACTCAGCGGCCAGGCTGGGGAATTCAATGATAATCAAAGTAGTGACTTGAAACGGGTCTCCTTTCCCAGTCGAAGCCTGTTACTGGGAAACGCGTCAGCCAGAGCCATATTTGTGATGTCATCACATACGAGCAGGCTGGTGCCAATCGCTGCCGTGTTTGTATTTTCATGCTGATAAAAATCTGCCTAATTGTAAGTGTATACTGATCTTTTATTTTTTTTTTATTTTTTTTTTTCCACTTCAGAAAGAATATACGTGGGTGAATGTCAGCTATGCCCGCATCTCCATCCCTCTATTTATCTTAGCATCATTAGTGGATTGTTTCATTCTCCCCCTTTTTTTTTTTTTTCTCCCCCTCAGTTTGGGGGGGATAGGGGTCCTGGGTCGGGCATCTGTAAAGTTTACATAATCAAATAATACATATATACGTCTAGGATCCCACCCAGCCTCCACTGCCCCTCCGCTTCCGTTCCATCTCTATTCCTGTTCACCCCCCTGGGGTTTTTTTTTTTTTTTAACTTTTTATTCCCCCCCCCCCCTCCCCCCTGTCCCCACCGTGCCCCCACCCTCCCCATCACCATCCGCTGTTTTGTTGTTGTTATATAGTGGTCCTTTCTCCCCAGTGTCTTCTCCTGCTCTTAGCCTCTGCCTTTCCACAGCAGGATCACCTTTCGGCTTCGCCCCCTAAGAGTCGTCGGTTATCACGGCTGCGCTCTCAATGCCTCCCCATAGCTCCAAGACCTCTTAAATTTTCTCCAGCTCTCCGATCTAGCCCTTGTGGCCTCTCTGTCCTCCTCACCGATGTACAACACACATTCCATCATATAAGTGGATTCCACTGCGTCGACCCATTCCCATATGGGTGGGCTTTCCTTGTCCTTCCACCTCCTTGGAATTACCCTTTTGGCCGCATTAAGCAGATGGGGGATCAATGAGCCTTTATATTTCTTAATTTCCTTGGATGTAGCATGCATAAGTACCACCCAAGGGTCATTTTTTACCTCAATCGATGTTATTTCTTTTATGTATTTTAGGATGGTCTCCCAGAATTTTTTGATTTTGACACACTCCCACCATAAGTGACCCATCGTGCCCCTTTGATCGCACCCCCTCCAGCAGTTCGCTGATGTATCCGCCTGGAAATTACTGACCCTGTCCGGGGTTCTATACCACCTAGCCATGCGTTATACTGATCTTTTAATAAATGTTTATATAAACGTAATACACTACGAGGCTCTCCTTTTCTCTCCATACATACAGTACTGGGAGTAACTGCTACCGGATCTCTAAGATTTGGCTACTATGCAGTCACTACCTTTATTACCAGTGAATCAGACCTCTTCCTCAGCCTGAGTTCCTTGGATTTTCAACAATGGAATGTGATCTCTATTATCTGAGATCCATTATCTCTCATAAGAGGTGCGTGCATGTGGTGAAGGGACTTGTCTGAACACCGTGTTTATCTGGATTGCTTTAGGAATATTGACACATTCATCACATAATTGGGTGTTCACCAGTGGCGGCTGATGTTTTTTTTGGGGGGGGGCAAACAACCATCCCCCCCGCTGTTTGAAGGGCGGGCCAGCACTTACCCCATCATGGCCAGTGGCAGGCAGCGTGGTGCAGCGGCTCGGCTTCGAGTCTCTCCTCCATGGTGGCTTCCAGCTCCTAACCCTCCTCCTCCTAGGCGTCCAATAGGATCACCTGTCCTTTCAGCCAATCGGGTGACCGGTGTCAAAACCTGCTTCCTGATTGGACGGGAGGAGGATCAGTGTTACAACAGCAAATATTGATTCTCTGTTGTAACACACCTGGGTGGGCTCGGAGCGCACTCTCTGCGACCCAAGCCCACCCTATTTTGGAATCCATGCACTGGTGTCCTGAAAGGGGCTGGACGTATGGATAGGGGACTTATGTATGGACACATAGTTACATAGTAGGTGAAATTGAAAAAAGACACAAGTCCATCAAGTCCAACCTATGTGTGTGATTTTATGTCAGTATTACATTGTATATCCCTGTATGTTGGTCGTTCAGGTGCTTATCTGATAGTTTCTTGTCACATTTTTCTTTTGAAAGACATTATTTTCTTTTTGCAGGGTGTTTGTTTTTATCAGTCATTTACATATTCTGCATAGGATTATTGTTGTGAGGTTTTAAGCATTGCATTATTCACACATTTTTTTTATATTTTTAGAATTTGCCATTAGATTAGCGCACCTATTTTTAATTATTGTCTATTAAATCTTGTGTTTAGACTAATTTGGTTCCAGCTTTTTCTAAATTTGTAACTTACTTTGCATCAATTGTTTTGTTCACTCACATTGAGAGGTGGAGGGATAAGTGTAGGCATTTTTATTTATTTATAATTGATATTGTAGAGAAGAGCATGATTTTTTTCTGGGCTGGTTATTTTATTTTCTGCCCAAGTGCTGTTACACAAGCTGTTCTGTTGTCTATATGGATTGTCGCTTCACTGGGACAGTCTGTGACCATTAGCTCTCATGATAAGTAAAAATTTGCTGTTATTAATAGAAGGTTTGGGTATGATGGAATGATTAAAATGCAGCTCCATCAAAAATTGTTTATTTTAGTTTGTGTAGACTGTAGAGCATAGTTATAACCTCCTCAGTCAAGTTTTTATTGTCGTGTGTATACCTTTTGGGGAGATTTCCTCTCACTTCCTGTTTGAATGACCGATGTCTATGAAAGAGGAAATTAAATTGGTGTTCCCGCCATTTTTTTTTTTTAAAGTCAGCAAGTACAAACACTGTAGCTGTTGACTTTTAATAAGGGCACTTACCTGTCCAGCGAGCCCGCAATGTCAGCCTCCTGATGCCATTGCAACTAAGGGAAACCGGCAGTGGAGCCTTGCGGCTTCACTGACCGATTCCTACTGCTCATGCGCGAGTCGCGCAACGCTTTGTGAATGGCCCAGTCGATTTTCTGGGACACACACAGCTCGCCGAAGAGGAGGAAGTGACGGAACAGCTCTACGGACTAGGAAGAGGCAGATTAGGAAGACTGCATAGCAACAGTGGTTTTTGGTAAGTAAAACATTTTTTTTTTATGTTTAATTTATTTCAAAGAAAATTTTAATGTATAAATGTTTTTAAGGGTGGACCTCTGCTTTAAGGCAACCTCCTCAATACAGAAATCAATTTAAAAAGTAGAGATTCTTAAGCTGATCAAACAAAATGTTTTTTAATCAGCCTGTGTCGCTGAGCCCAAAAAATAAAACATTAACAGATTTCTCCATCCACGCTAAACAGCACGGGTGAACAAATCTCCGCTGCTGGTTCCTGTATTCTGACAGCTGTGTGTGGCTTCAGTCACTCTTCGGCAACATTTTTCCACCTGCTTTTTCAGATCGAAGTTTGTCAAGTCGAATGGTGCTGAAAGGGCCACCCGGGGTATTCAATTTCAGCCAATTTAGCAGGCAACTATCTAAATTCAATCCATATATGGTCAGCTTTAACCTTAGCTACATGTTTTCATTGCTGTATTTGTTCCAATTGGAAAGATGTTCTTTCGCTTCCAGTTTTGGTCACTTGGACAGGAAGTGAGAGAAATCTTACACAAAGAGGACATAGATGGCCGTAAATATTCAGTCAAAGCTTTTCCTACTCTATATAAAACAAACATACACGTAAAAGCTTCCCATTGCTATTAGGTTCTGTATAGTGGATCCCTCCCTTAGATGACTGGGGGACAGACACCCCAAGGTGCTTGCCCCTCAGGGGCTGGGGTTCATCCTGAATGCTAACTGTCAGCACATGCAGATGAAAACAGTGTGCGACATAAGGTTTTACAAGCGTTGAATGTTACAATGTTTCTCTGGATCTACCCAAAGCAAAAAAAATGTTTTAATGGTATCAACTTGATCTTGAGATTATACTGGTCTATTTATAAAAAATTAGTTGTGCGTGAGGTCATAACCACCATTCGCTTAATATATCCCTTTGAGAAACTCATGGCATATAGGTCAGACTCACTGAAGTCTTTTGAAGCCGCTTGGCAAGATCATCCTGGTGATGCTATGGACACAATGTTGCCCTGCAAGGCTAACTAATTGTTTTTTCCTTGTTCTTGCTCATCTGCTCCGCAGTTACGGTAGTTTTGTATTACAACTTCAATAAATATATACTGAAACAAAAAATGAGTTGTGCGAACTTCACAACATTCACTCAGCTGTCATCAATAATCCCCATTGATTGTCTGACTGTGATTGTCAGCTCCATCTAGTAGCCATATGTGCCATTTTCCTGATTGAGGTGTTTCAGGAAAATACGGTATTATCCACTTTACAACCGGCCCATAGCCGAATGACGGCTACAGGGCGGTTGCTTAACTCTGGGAGGGCGTCATCGCGGCCGTTTACCACGTGATCGCTCCGTCAAATGACGGAGCGATCACATATAAGCAAACCGGCGTCATTTGATGACGCCGGTTCCTCTCCCCTCCTCTCTCTGTACCGATCGGTACAGTGTGAGAGGAGAGGGGGAGGGATCGGTGGCAGCAGTGCTGTGGGCGGGATCTGTAGTGCCCACAGCCTGCTCTGCCACCACCGATCCATCCATCCATGCTCAGCCATCCCTCCTTACCCTGCAATACACAGCAATAGCCTGCAGTGTATTCCTGGGTATTGCAGGGTATGGAGGGATGGCTGAGCATGGATGGATGGATACCCAGCAGTAATCTGCCATTCCCTGCGATACTCTGCCATTCCCTGCGATACTCTGCCATTCCCTGCGATACTCTGCCATTCCCTGCGATACTCTGCCATTCCCTGCGATACTCTGCCATTCCCTGCGATACTCTGCCATTCCCTGCGATACTCTGCCATTCCCTGCGATACTCTGCCATTCCCTGCGATACTCTGCCATACCCTGCGATACTCTGCCATACCCTGCGATACTCTGCCATACCCTGCCATTACCTGCCATACCCTGCCGATACTCTGCCATTACCTGCGATACTCTGCCATACCCTGCGATACTCTGCCATACTCTGCCATACCCTGCGATACTCTGCCGATACTCTGCCGATACTCTGCCATACCCTGCCATACCCTGCCATACCCTGCCATACTCTGCCATACCCTGCCATACCCTGCCATACCCTGCCATACCCTGCCATACCCTGCCATACTCTGCCATACCCTGCGATACTCTGCCATACCCTGCGATACTCTGCCATACCCTGCGATACTCTGCCATACCCTGCGATACTCTGCCATACCCTGCGATACTCTGCCATGCCATACCCTGCGATACTCTGCCATTACCTGCCATACCCTGCGATACTCTGCCATACCCTGCGATACTCTGCCATACCCTGCGATACTCTGCCATACCCTTCGATACTCTGCCATACCCTGCGATACTCTGCCATACCCTGCGATACTCTGCCATACCCTGCGATACTCTGCCATACCCTGCGATACTCTGCCATACCCTGCGATACTCTGCCATACCCTGCGATACTCTGCCATACCCTGCGATACTCTGCCATACCCTGCGATACTCTGCCATACCCTGCGATACTCTGCCATACCCTGCCATACCCTGCCATACTCTGCCATACCCTGCCATACCCTGCCATACCCTGCCATACCCTGCCATACCCTGCCATACTCTGCCATGCCATACCCTGCCATACCCTGCCATACCCTGCCATACCCTGCCATACCCTGCCATACTCTGCCATACTCTGCCATGCCATACCCTGCCATACCTTGCCATACCCAGCCATGCCCTGCGATATTCTGCGATACCCTGCAGTGCTCGCTACGATCAAAGCCAGGATCGTTTTTTTATTTTATTTCAGGCTTTCCAGCCTAGAGGTGAGATGTGGGGTCTTACTGACCCCCATATCTCACTGTAAAGAGGACCTGTCATGCCATATTCCTATTACAAGGGATGTTTACATTCCTTGTAATAGGAATAAAAGTGATCAAAAAAATTTTTTGGGGGAAAAAAAAAGTGTCAAACTAAAATAAATAAAGTAAAATGAACAATAAAAAAAAAAAAAAAAAATTTTAAAGCGCCCCTGTCCCCGTGCGCTCGCATGCAGAAGCGAATGCATACGTAAGTCCCGCCCACATATGAAAACGATGTTCAAACCACACATGTGAGGTATCGCTGCGAACGTTATAGTGAGAAAAATAATTTTGGCCCTAGACCTCCTCTGTAACTCAAAACATGTAACCAGTAAAAAGTTTTAAAGCGCCGCCTATGGGGATTTTTAAGTAGCGAAGTTTGGCACCATTCCACGAGCGTGTGCAATTTTGAAGGGTGACATGTTAGGTATCTATTTACTCGGCGTAACTTCATCTTTCACATTATGCAAAAACATTGGGCTATATTTACAGTTTTGTTTTTTGTAAAGCACAGAACTTTTTTTTCCCCAAAAAAATGCGTTCGAAAAATTGCTGCGCAAGTACCGTGCTAGATAAAAAGTTGCAACGACCGCCATTGTATTCTCTAGGGTCTTTGCTAAAAAAACATATATAATGTTTTGGGGTTCTATGTAATTTTCTAGCAAATAAATGATGATTTTTACATGTAGGAGAGAAATGTCAGAATTGTCCTGGGTGCTCCAGAACACCTGAAGGCGCTCCCTGCATGTTGGGCCTCTGTATGTGGCCACGCTATGTAAAAGTCTCACACATGTGGTATCGCCGTACTCAGGAGTAATAGCAGAATGTGTTTTGGGGTGTAATTTGTGGTATGCATATGCTGTGTGTGAGAAATAACCTGCTAATATGACAATTTTGTGAAAAAAAAAAAAAAGAAAAAAAAATTCTTGATTTTGCAAAGAATTGTGGGAAAAAATTACAACTTCAAAAAACTCACCATGCCTCTTTCCAAATACCTTGGAATGTCTTCTTTCCAAAAAGGGTCATTTGGGGGGTATTTGTACTTTTCTGGCATGTTAGGGTCTCAAGAAATGAGACAGGCCGTCAGTACTTCAGGTGTGATCAATTTTCAGATATTGGCACCATAGCTTGTGGACTCTATAACTTTCACAAAGACCAAATAATATACCCCAATTTGTACTTATTTTTACCAAGGATATGTAGCAGTATAAATTTTGGCCAAAATTTATCAAGAAAAATTACAAAATTTGCTAAATTTTATAACAGAAACGAAGAAAAATTCATTTTTTTACCGAATTTTCAGTCTTTTTTCTTTTATAGCGCAAAAAATAAAAAACCCAACGGTGATTAAATACCACCAAAAGAAAGCTCTATTTGTGTGAAAAAAGGGACAAAAATTTCATATGGGTACAGTGTTGTATGAATGAGTAATTGTCATTCCAAATGTGAGAGCACCGAAAGCTGAAAATTGGTCTGGTTATTAAGGGTGTTTAAGTGCCCAGTGGTCAAGTGGTTATGGACACTAGATGGAGCTGACGATCATAGGAAATGTACACATTAGCGAACGTCTGTTATGAACACCAAGGCAGCACTTCAAGAGGAAAGCAACGACTCTGAAGAAACAAAACAAAAGGAAGGCGTCTCTAAGTGCAGAACACAAGGACTTTATTAGAAAAAGGGGTTAAAACCACTTACTAAAAAGTGGTGGATAAAAGGCTCATCATGTGGAGGAGTCCAGCAATGGTGATAGTCCTGGGATGGTCAAGTCTTTAGCAGAGTGTTAGATGTCCCAGCTGCCCAGCAGAGGGAAGCCGCATAACAGAGAACCAGTGAGGGGATCTGCCGTGCTGATGTGGACCAGCATAGAACGCTGGACTCGTCGATTGCGTCACCGGAAGTGCGCCCAGAACCAGCGTGGAACGCACGGTCCCAGAAGTGATGTCTAAATGGCGGGACGCGTTTCAGAGCGACTGATGGGCTCCTTCTTCATACCGATGGAGATGAGTCTCTTCCCAAATCCTCCTTCATTTCAATGAGGATTTGGGAAGAGACTCATCTCCATCAGTATGAAGAAGGAGCCCCCAGACTCGGGGGGCTCCCTCAAAAGCCCCGGCAGCCATCTCCAAGCTCTGAACAACTCCAACACCCCCAGCTGGATGGACCCTTGGTATTTAAGGAGGCCTGCCCCAGCCAATCCAGGTTGGGGATTGGTCAGGGCTCCTCAGAATACCCCAGGCAGCTCCATCTCTCCTCTCCTCCTCTCTTTCTAGAAATAAGAGGAAGGTCTCAGTGATGCTGCCTGTGAGTCACCAGCTGCTATTCTGAGCCACTCCCAGCCCAGACCAAATCAAAACAAACAGGCCTGGCTGCCAGCCAGGCCTGCTTAAATTTACCTACCCTGAAAAAAATCTCACTCTATCACCTACCTATCTAGAGGGTGCTGCAGAAGAAATGCAGATTCATCATAAACCTTACTTAGAACAGGGTCTTCAAAAATCGTTTTTATGAGGCTCTGTTGTAGATGGTTACATTTTAAATAGTGTGGTATGTAGTTTGAGCCCCTGTTCACACTGGTGCAACTTGTCATGCGATTTGACAGGGCAAATCGCATGACAAGTTGCACCCTATTGTCAGCCATGGAACTGTTCAAATCGGTGCACCGCTGACTTTGCGTTGATGCACTGATTTAAAAAAGTAGTTCCTGCACTACTATTGACAATTTCAGGTGCGACTTGCATAAACATCTGTGCATGAAGTCAAACGTGTGTCAGCTAAGTCATACCTGAAGTCGCACTGACATGCAGCTTTGAAATGCAATTTTAAGTGAAGTCGCACAATTTCAAAGCGGCATTCAGTATGAACCTAAACTAAAGGCACTCAAATGTTTTTTGTTATTTTAACTAGGTGTTGGTGTAGGAATATTCCCTGTGTTGTTTGTTTGCCTTACCATGATATGATGGGCTCACATGTTATGGTTTGTAGTATCCTGGCTAATCGATTTACCTATGTCCATGTATTGCTGCAAAAGGGACAAGGCACAGGACAAATTCCTGTTTCAGGTCAGACTGCATCCAGTGCATGCCTCATCATGCCTTCTGTGTTGCATCACAAATGTGAGAGTGCTAATATGATAAAACATTCATCTTTCAGATGCATGAATGAGCTCTCCCAATATCTGTGTGATTGCTTGGCATGTTTGTGTCTGTGTCAGATCTAATTATTGTGCAGCTCTTGCCTGCATGAGCACTAGACTGAGAGTACCAGGGATTGTGGGATATATTGTTTATTCACAGAAAGTGTCAGGTTTCACACTACAGAGAACATACATGAGCCTGTCCAGAACCACGCAGAATGCCTCATGTTTCAAAACAAACAGAAACTGCTGACGTGAAGATTTACTGAACTATAGGTTGTGCATACAGGACAACAAATGACACCATTAAACTACATGACCCCATTGGGGGTAATTTACAAAGATGAATGCACTGCACCGGTTCATACCTTAATTTGTGCGCCAGATAAATTATTAATTGAGCGTATGAACCGGCGCACACGATAATAATATGCCATTGATAATAGTGCACGCCGTTATCATTAACAGTCCATTCACACAGGGGCAACACGACTTCCAGCGTGACTTGGGGCGACTTACAACACGACTTGGGGCAACTTACAACACGACTTGGGGCGACTTACAACACGACTTTAAGTCACCCCCAGGCCAGGCGACTTTAAAAAAAAAAAAAAAAACGGCATGGGTTCCCCTCGAAGAGCATACCAGGCCCTTCAGGTCTGGTATAGATATTAAGGGGAACCCCGCGCCAAAAAAAAATGGCGTGGGGTGCCAGGCCCTGCAGGTCTGGCATGGATTTTAAGGGGAACCCCGTGCCAAAAAAAGTGGCGTGGGGATCCCCCTCAAAATCCATACCAGACCCTTATCCGAGCACGCAACCTGGCAGGCCGCAGGAAAGGAGGGGGACGAGAGAGCGCCCCCCTCCTGAACTGTACCAGGCCACATGCCCTCAACATTTGGAGGGTGCTTTGGGGTCCCCCCAAAGCACCTTGTCCCCATGTTGATGAGGACATGGGCCTCATCCCCACACCCCTGGCCGGTGGTTGAGGGGGTCTGCGGACGGGGGGGCTTATCGGAATCTGGAAGCCCCCTTTAACAAGGGGACCCCCAGATCCCGCCCCCCCTGTGTGAAATGGTAATCTTATATAAGACCTGTCAGTAGAAGAGAAGCGTCACACAGCGGGAGCCTCCCATTGCGCGGAACGGCCCGAGAACGAAGAAGAGACGCCGTGGAGGAAGATGCCGGACGAGAACACCGGCGCAGGAAGGAAGAAGATGAAGAAACCGAAGGAGGAAGAAATGAAGAAAAGAAAGAAGAAAGAAGAAAGAAGACTTTAATAAAAGGACTTGTCAAAGACCGTCTCCTGTCATGTTTAACACTTTTGTCACTTTTTTGGTGAAATGGTAGGAAGAAGTCATATCTATACTTCCTCACATCACCCAAATCACCCCCATAATATTGCCACTTCCAGCTTCCTTTAATTCTGAGTTGAAGAATGCGTGTGCCAGGTCTATAGCGGCGCACAGATTGCGGCCGCCTGTGCGCCGGCATGCTCATAGTAAATGGGGAATTGCGCTGTGTTACAGGTGCAAATGCTTTGTGAATACAAAAACAGCCGTTGCACGTCGGCGTGCGCCGCAACTCATGGTGCAAGTGCTTTGTAAATCAGCCCCATTGTGTTTTTGTTTTGTCTGCTGTTTATTAAAAAAATTCAATAAAAAAGAGATTAAAAAAAAAAAAAAACGACATGACCTCATAGAAAGAATATACATCAGACACATATCTAGTTTGATCTCCAACAATTCATAATTTTATTCTGGTAGATGATATGCTGGTTTTCTTAATGTGAAGCCTAATCCTATGGAAATATAAACTTCCCCAGGATAGTTGGTATAAAGGGTTATTTTACTGGACATTATAAAACATTCCAGCACACCTACACTATAACTTTTAGACAAGCTGTTGTCATCCGTTTTACCCCAGAAGAACCCATTAAATAATTTTAACCACTTTCAGACCGGACCAATTTGCAGCCAAAGGACCAGGCCACTTTTTGCGATTCGGCACTGCGTTGCTTTAACTGACAATTGCGCGGTCGTGCGACGTGGCTCCCAAACAAAATGGGCGTCCTTTTTTTCCCCCACAAATAGAGCTTTCTTTTGGTGGTATTTGATCGCCCCTGCGGTTTTTATTTTTTGCGCTATAAACAAAAAAGTGCGACAATTTAAAAAAAAAAAACGCATTATTATTTTTTATTTTTTGCTATAATATATATCCCCCAAAAATATATAAAAAAACTTTTTTTTTCCTCAGTTTAGGCCGATACGTATTCTTATACATATTTTTGGTAAAAAAAAAATCGCAATAAGCGATTATGGATTGGTTTGCGCAGAAGTTATAGCGTTTACAAGATAGGGGATAGTTTTATAGCATTTTTATTAATAATTTTTTTTTATTAGTAATGGCGGCTATCAGCGATTTTTATTGTGACTGCGACATTATGGCGGACACATCGGACATTTTTGACACATTTTTGGGACCATTGTCATTTATACAGCAATCAATGCTATTTAAATGCATTGATTCCTGTATAAATGACACTGGCAGTGAAGGGGTTAACCACAAGGGGGCAGTGTAGGGGTTAAGTATGCCTAGGGGTGTGTTTCTTACTGTGGGGGGGGCGTGGCTGTCAGCTAGTGAATGCTGATCTCTGCTCCAATCACAGGGAGCAGAGATCGGTGTCACTAGTTGCTAGGCAGAACGGGGAGATGCTGTCTATTTCCGCATCTCCCCGTTCTGCCTTCCCGTGAGACGATCGCGGGTGTCCCCGCGGCGATTGAGTCCGCGGGACCCGCGACCGGCCTCACAGGGGTCCCGACCGGCGCTCCCGATGGCACGGACGGCATTAAGGAGGGACTTATATATACGCCCTCCTGCCTGTCCGTGCCATTTTGCCGACTTATTTTGTCGTGCGCCGGTCGGGAACCGGTTAAGGTCTCAGAGAACCCCTGTTAAAAATGATTACATCTACAGCTAATGGCACAGGATTAGTCAGTTGTCAGAGTCAATCGAAGAGTAATGAAAATGGCCTAACTTGATTATTTTACACTCCCCTGCTCTAAACGACAATATTCATTAAATTAAATAAATAATAGCCAAACCATGATAACTGTAGTGTAAAGTTCTTGCCCAGATGCCCATTTTGTTTGGGAGCCACGTCGCACGACCACGCAATTGTCAGTTATAAGCTTCCTGCCAATATGCATTTTCAGTTATTGACAATGCTGATCCAGAAGCATATATTGCTCATGATCAATGTTCTCCCGATTTCCAGGTGTTATTTTCTCTATAAAGGAAGGGATTGTGTATTTTTAGGAGGCCTTGGTTTGTTACATTCCTTACTTGAAGATGCTGCTGGAGAAGAAACACTTTGTAAATAATCCAGAATGTTTCTGGAATGGGAACTCTGGAGGGAAAGGTACTTGCACTTTCATTATGGTCCTCATCATTTCATTCAATAAAATATTTTTTCATGTCTTTTTTGGCATGCAGAATGTGTTTTGTCCTCCTTGTAGCATTTGGAAAAGAATATTTCTTCTCACAAATTGCAGCTTTGCTCTCAGCAGAAATTGCTCAGTGGAAATGTTTCCCAACTCTAGATCTCTAGATGGTCTCACCATTTTACTGAGAGGATGAAAAGAAAAAAACTATTTACTGAGCTTCAGCTTTACTGACTATAGGTAAACATTATGCTGTGATGGTGGAGAACATTAATAAAAAAAACAAATTTGTCAGACAAATGTACCCTCTTACCTGTCAATTAAGGCCTGAGAGGGCAGAAACTATCATTTACTATATCCCAGCAATCACCCTACTATAGGAGGGAAAAGATGGGGCCCACAACCAAAATAAACTGGAGCCTTCCCCTGCAGTGCCCCCTAGTGGCAGAAATACATATTTCTCTTGTTTGGGAACTGCATTGAGAGGTACAGGGTTACTTGAACTGTAATCCAGGATTTTCTTGTCTTTAGCTGAGAGAACCTACAATAATTTAAGACTTTACATAAGGTCTCAGAAATCTTTCATTAAGGACTTCATGTTATATAGCTTAAATACCATGACATAGATATATTATTTATCATCGTAAAAAAGAAGAACTGTATTCCAAATCCCATTTTTTTCAATTTTTTTCCTAATTTTTCCCAGCCCTTCCCATCTCTAGTGCCCTTGCAATTATGGGTAGTGGAGAGAAAAGAGTATTTACATTGGTGGTTAGTGTCAAAGTGACCTTTTACATTGGATTTTAGTGGGAGGTTGTCCTCCTACATTGGTGGTCATTGTAGGTGAGAGATCAATCTGCCACTACTCATTGCTCAATAAACTCCTAGAAACTTCTGGAGGAACCCTGGTTAAAAAAGCCTGCCTTAACTGCCCATACATGATACAATCAGATTGTATAATCTCTGTACAATCTCCTTTAGCTTGCCAAAACTATGTAATATGAAGACAAACCCAAACAATCTATTTACTATAATTATAGTATACTGTAATGGTCAGCTGTAGACCTTTTGATTGGGCAAGGTTAGTTCTGCAACACTCTGTCCAGGTACAAGAAAAAGATGCACATCAGCTAGCATAACCTTTTTTGTTATTAGAACTACTAAAGATGAGATAAGAATTACATTAAAAGAGCCAGTGACTCATGTAACATCAGAATGGACTCAGTATCTCAGTATCGTTAAAGGCAACACTTTTTTCTTAGTTTTGGATAGAGTCAAGAGGGATTGAAACACCTGTCAGGTCTTTATTACTGAAAAAAAAAAAATGGACAAAAGAGGGCGCACGGGCCTAGTGCACTATCCAGCAAATTTTATTAAAAATGTATAATAAAAAGAGCTACTAACAAGCATAGGTTGTAATATCGCTCATCAGGCCACTTTACAGACCGATCAATGACCCAAGCATAAGGGGGACTTCACCGGGGTCCCTGCAGGCTGACACATTTCAAAGGGGTTTCCTTCTTAATTAGAGCCAAGCCTGTTGTTGTAGGTTTTTATTTTAAGTGATCAAATATTACGCTTTGCTTAAATATAATACAATTAAAGATAATCGTGTCCTATTGTTACTAATAATTCATCTATATATAGTGTAAATACCAAATATTGATTCAAAAAATCGTATAACCTTCCTATTGGTTGAATGAATATACCATCAATTCATAATATCATCAATTCATTTATATAAAATAATAAAGTGCAAACAAGAAATAAAGTGCTCTCAATTATTGTGCAATATTAATTGTTATCATCCTACAGAGGTTGACAACACTATCACAGTGCTGTGAATAAACGTTCAAAGAAAAACTATTCAAAGTGACAAATTCACTATAAATATTTATAAATGTCCCATATCTCCAAATTATCAGTGCAAATATTTCTGAGTGTCCATAATCACAAACATCCAGTTCACTTCAAAGAATATCTAATATATAAACAACCTTTTATCCTATGTTCCAACAATAACTTATGGAGTTAGTGAAAGTGGTAGCGCATAGGATTTCTCGAATGTAGTTTTGTAGGTTTTTATTGCTGTCTGTGTCCCCATTAGAGAGATTTACTCTCTCTATTTGTCCTGTTTACCATTATCACCAAAAGTGAATGTAAAAGAATCCTGAATTCTGGGTTGTCCCCAGAACAGGATTAGTAGAGATATGTTCCAATAGGGATACTAGATCTGGTGACAACTGTGGATTCCCTCACTTTATAGAGATTTTCTTATTTTGGTTATGAAACCACTTCCCGACCAGCCGCCACAGTTATACTGCAGCAGGTTGGCACAGCTGTGCAAGTCGTCGTGGCTGTACGCCACCTCATTAAGACTCTTGACCGCCGGGCAATCGCTCGTGACAAAGCGAGAACCGGGATCTGTGTGTGTAAACACACAAATCCCGGTTCTGCCAGGGGAGAGGAGAGAGATTGTGTGTTCCTACTAGTAGGAACAATGTTTTCTCTCCTCCTCTAGTCAGCCATATTCCCCCCACAGTTACAAACACACATAGGGAACACAGTTAACCCCTTGATCACCCCCTAGTGTTAAACCCCTTCCCTGCCACTGACATTTATACAGTAATCAGTGGCTATTTTTAGTTCTGATCGCGGTATAAATTTCACTGGTCCCAAAAAGAGTGTCAAAAGTGTCCGATGTGTCTGTCACAATGTTGCAGTCCCGATAAAATCGCATATCACTGCCATCACTAGTAAAAAAAACGAATAATAAACATATTTGAGTGGTAAAACAAGGATTACCTGGTCTTGGTAGATTAAGGATGGAGATAAACCGTGGGTTTGACAAACTGGCCACGGCTCATGTAAAGGCCTGCCAACCAAACAGCTTTGCTATCCATTCTGTTGGTAGGACCTATGTAAGGAACCGCCATCACCTCCTACAGGTACCTGAATCATACTGTATTGTCGCTGCCCATGTGCCTATGATCACTTTAGGACCCCAAACACAGCCATCTGCTGCTGTACAAATTGACACTTTAACCAACAGATGTAACACACAGCCACAACAAAATTATGACGACAACCGGCAAGAGGTTTCAGATTCGCAAGCCCCTCAAGCCGTTACTCGATCTGGAAGAGTGTGTAAACCCAATCCAAAGTTCCAAGACTTTAGCACACACTGACTTTTACTCAGCATCTTTCATTTTATATTGTAGTTTGTTATTGTTTCTTGCTATGCTGCACTCCTTGTTGGTTTTATATTACTGTAGCGGCCATAACCCCTAGGGGCGGCCTTGACTTTTCTGGGCTTACCAATTACCTCCTCGTAGCTTGTCTTTCGTTGTCTAGGGGTTCCCAGGGTTAGTACCCAGTAAGGATGAGCCCGGTGTTCGATTCGAACCCATGTTCGAATCGAGCACCGGGTGTTCGCTCGCTCGGCGAGCCCAGAACTATTGGGACCGCTCGCATCAAATTCGTGTGATGCGAGCGGCCCCGCAATGCATTGCGGCCCGCGCAGTGCAATGCTGGCTGATGATTGGCCAAGCATGCACTGTGACCCCGCATGCTTGGCCAATCACAGCGCCGGCAGCGAGGAGAGCCATAATTGGCTACAGGCAGGATGCCTGTAGCCAATTATAGCTCAGGGGCTTTAATACACGCCCCACGGTATAAGAGGCCGCCGCGGCGGCGGCCTCGCATATTATGTTTCACTCACAGTGTCAGCGTGTCAGTGTGCTGCTGACTGCTGACAACAATATGTTCTTTATTTCTGGGGATATGTGTGTGCATGCTGTTAGAACAGCATTGCAGTATCACATCTGGGGGGTGTCTATAGGTAGCCTGTGAAGGAGGGCAGGTTTCCTGTGCTTAGAACTTTCCCTGCAAAAAAGTGTCATTTTTGCAGGAAGAAAGCTATTTAAATCACTCGCGGCTAATGAATTGATGGCTCCTGTAACACAGAGAGCTGTCATTCATTAATAAAAAACAAAAAAAAAAGCGTAGGGGTCCCCCCAAATTCAATAACCAGGCCCTTCAGGTCTGGGATGGATATTAAGGGGGATCCCAGCCAAAAAAAAAATGGCGTAGGGTCCCCCTCAAAATCCATACCAGACCCTTGAGGTCTGGTATGGATTTTAAGGGGAACCCTAGCCAAAAAAAATGGCGTGGGGTCCCCCTCAAAATCCATACCAGACCCTTATCCGAGCACGCAACCTGGCAGGCCGCAGGAAAAGAGGGGGGGACGAGAGCGGCCCCCCCTCTCGCCTGAACCGTACCAGGCCACATGCCCTCAACATTGGGAGGATGCTTTGGGGGTCTAAGACCCCAAAAGCACCTTGTCCCCATGTTGATTAGGACAAGGGCCTCTTCCCCACAACCCTGGCCGGTGGTTGTGGGGGTCTGCGGGCGGGGGGCTTATCGGAATCTGGAAGCCCCCTTTAACAAGGGGACCCCCAGATCCCGGCCCCCCCCCTGTGTGAAATGGTAAGGGGGTACAAAAGTACCCCTACCATTTCACCAAAAAAGTGGCAAAAATGGTAAAAAGGACAGGAGACAGTCTTTGACAATTCCTTTATTAAAATCTTCTTTCTTCTTTCTTCATCCTTCGGTTTCTTCATCTTCTCCTTCCTTCATCTTCTTCCATCTTCTTCTTCCATTTTCTTCTTCCTCCGATCCGCTTCTTCTTGCGCTGGTCTTCTCATCCTTCTCGTCCGGCATCTTCTTCCGTCGGCGTCGGCGTCGGCGTCTCTGTCTCTTCTTGGGCCGCTCCGCGCAATGGGAGGCTCCCGCTGTGTGAGGCTCCGCTCCGTCTGACAGGTCTTTTATAATGGAGGGCACCTGGTGACCCCGCCCCCTCTGACGCACAGGGACGTCATGGGGAATTCCATGATGGCTTTCCCCATGATGTCAGAGGGGGGCGGGGTCACCAGGTGCCCTCCGTTTTAAAAGACCTGTCAGATGGAGCGGAGCCTCACACAGCGGGAGCCTCCCATTGCGCGGAGCGGCCCAAGAAGACACCGACACCGACGCCGACGCCGACGGAAGAAGATGCCGGACGAGAAGGACGAGAAGACCAGCGCAAGAAGAAGCGGATCGGAGGAAGAAGAAAATGGAAGAAGAAGATGGAAGAAGATGAAGGAAGGAGAAGATGAAGAATCCGAAGGATGAAGAAAGAAGAAAGAAGATTTTAATAAAGGAATTGTCAAAGACTGTCTCCTGTCCTTTTTACCATTTTTGCCACTTTTTTTGGTGAAATGGTAGGGGTACTTTTGTACCCCCTTACCATTTCACACAGGGGGGGGGCCGGGATCTGGGGGTCCCCTTGTTAAAGGGGGCTTCCAGATTCCGATAAGCCCCCCGCCCGCAGACCCCCACAACCACCGGCCAGGGTTGTGGGGAAGAGGCCCTTGTCCTAATCAACATGGGGACAAGGTGCTTTTGGGGTCTTAGACCCCCAAAGCATCCTCCCAATGTTGAGGGCATGTGGCCTGGTACGGTTCAGGCGAGAGGGGGGGCCGCTCTCGTCCCCCCCTCTTTTCCTGCGGCCTGCCAGGTTGCGTGCTCGGATAAGGGTCTGGTATGGATTTTGAGGGGGACCCCACGCCATTTTTTTTGGCTAGGGTTCCCCTTAAAATCCATACCAGACCTCAAGGGTCTGGTATGGATTTTGAGGGGGACCCTACGCCATTTTTTTTTTTTTTTTTTTTGGCTGGGATCCCCCTTAATATCCATCCCAGACCTGAAGGGCCTGGTTATTGAATTTGGGGGGACCCCTACGCTTTTTTTTTTTCATTTTTTTTTTTTTTTTTATCAATGACTTTTTTTTTATGAATGAGTTTCAATGAATCACTGTTCTCTGTGTTACGGGAGCCGTGAATTAACATTAGCCGCGAGTGATTTTAAATAGCTTTTTTACTTTCAAAAATGACACTTTGCGCAGAGACAGTTCTAAACACGGGAAACATGCGCCCCTTTACAGGCATACTATAGACACCCCCCAGGTACGAAATTTAAAGGAATATTACACTTTTATTGTTTCAATTTAAGCATTATTAAAATCACTGCTCCTGAAAAAACGGCCGTTTTTAAAAAAAAATTTTGCATTGATACATGTCCCCTGGGGCAGGACCCAGGTCCCCAAACACTTTTTATGACATTAACATGCATATTAGCCTTTAAAATGAGCACTTTTAATTTCGAACGTTCGCATCCATTATAACTAATAGGGTTCTAAAGCTCGCACGGACTTTAGGTCCGTTCGCGGGTTCTGGTGCGAGCCGAACGGGGGGGTGTTCGGCTCATCCTTAGTACCCAGTAACTTCAAAGGCTGACACACAAAAGTCCTTTTGAGGATTTTTATTTTGCAGGGGTAACATCCAAACAATAACACAGTCTCAGGTGGGAATAGAGGTCACGGGTGATAAAACTCAGGCACTTTGAACTGCTGACATCCACTGAATGTCTCTAGTTAGCCCAGAGAGTAGCCACTCGCAACTGGGCGCTTCACTGCTGGATAAACCTTTAACCATAGATTTAGCAGCCAACATGTGATCCGGAAACTTTGCAAAGTCTCTGCCACAGACTAGATTGTAACTGAAGATAAGTAGGAACCTTTCCCATAGTACCTGGATCTCTCAGCCTTCTTGGCGATACTGTGGGAAGTGTGGATTCTCTAGTGTCCATACAACTCAGCTCCCAGGCTCTTACTGAGCAGTAGGCTTCTTGGCCCTCCTCCGAAGAGTCCTCCCCTGGTCACTTGTACGAGTTGCTGTGTCCCGCCAATACCAAGAGCACACCGGGACACCTCTGAATCCTCCTTCAGTTACTGGGCCTCGAACTAGCCAGTTCCGAGGCTCAGGAACGGACGGATCTCCACCTCAGACCATGAGGGCCTCTGGGGCTGGTCAGGGTGACCATGCTTGTGGGGACGGCAGACACTCCTGGGTCCGGGACCCCTCACAGGGCTGACCCGGACCGGAACCAGGAATCAAAGCAGCAGCTGAACCCTGAACATGTGACTTCAGCACCTTAAATACCCCTTCCCAGACTATGCAGCGGGGCCAGACGCGCCCCCTGATTGGCTTCGGGAAAGATTGGTACCTAACACGTCCAACCAGGCTTGGTTCTCAGTCTGTCACAGGTGCCTCACTGCACCTATGACCAGGCAGAACTTCAGTACAGCCCAGCCAGACTGATGCCAAAGTAAAACCTGTACAATTAACCCCCGGAACTCTCTTACAGTTTTGGATAACTAAATTTACACATGCATAGCGCACACTTTAGTAAAGTGTCGGTGCTACATTCCACTTTTTTAATATATGCATACCCTTTTTTTAAAAGGGGAAAGATGTAGAATATGTATGTGTTGTATTTACATAGCTGTGTGGGGGTGGGAACAGGAAGTAGGAAGTTATGAAGTGAAATTAGAAGAAATAGGTTTTAGGCCCCTTTCACACGAATGGACCATCTATCTGTTTTTCATCCATCTGTCAACGGACGACAATGTATTCCTATGGGCAAACAGATAACCATTCGTTACCATCCGTTAACCTCTGTTTCCGATCTTGTCCAGTTTTTTGAACGTACAAGGCTAAGTCAAGATCCGTGAAAACAGATATTAACTGACGTTAACGGACAATGTCCATCAACGTCCGATCAGTTAAGATCCGTTTTGAAGAAATAATACATTTTTTGTTTATATGTGAACTCAACCTATGACCCAGGCAGTAGTTGGACAATAGAAATGTAGCGGTCACACTTTAACAAGTGTGCGCTATAAGTGGAATTTTTTTTTTTCTTTCCCTCAGAACAGTAATGTTCTGAGGGTTAATTGTACAGGTTTACTTTGGTATCAGTTTGGCTGGGCTGTGCTGGAGTTCTGCCTGGTCATAGGTGCAGTGAGGCCTGGTTGGACGTCTTATGTACCAATCTTTCC
Source organism: Lithobates sylvaticus (assembly GCA_028564925.1). Lineage (NCBI taxonomy): Eukaryota > Metazoa > Chordata > Amphibia > Anura > Ranidae > Lithobates > Lithobates sylvaticus. The sequence continues at coordinate 78,780,051 of CM053032.1, forward strand.
CGGAGCCAATCAGTGGGCACTTCTGTCCCTGCTGCGTAGTCTGGGAAGGGGTACTTAAGGTGCTGAAGTCATGTGTTCGCGGTTTGGCCGCAGCTTTTGGTTCCTGGTTCTGGACCGGGGTAGCCCCGCGAGGGGTCCCGGGCCTAAGAGTGTTTGCCGTCCCGCAAGCATGGTCAATCCGACCAGCCCCAGAGGCCCGCATGGTCTGGGGGAAGGATCCGTCTGTTCCCGAGTCTCTGAACTGGTTAGTCCGAGGCTCAGTAACTGAAGGAGGATTCAAGTCGTCCCGTGTGCTCTCGGTATTGGAGGGACACGGCAGCTCGTACAAGTGACCAGGGGAGGACTCTTCGGAGGAGGGCCAACAAGCTGGCTACTCAGTAAGAGCCTCGAAAACTGAGTTGTATGGACACTACAGAATCCACACTTCCACAGTCCTACCAAGGAGATAGAGAAAGTTCCAGGTACTGTGAGAAGAGTTCCTTTTCAACTTCAGTTACATTTATAGTCTATGGCAGAGACTTTTGCAAAGTTTCCGGATCACATTGTTGGCTGCTAGATCTCTGGCTAGAGGTTTATCTGGCAGTGAAGCACCCAGCTGTGAGTGGCTACTCTCTGGGTTGATTAGAGACATTCAGCGGATGTCAGCAGTTCAAAGTGCCTGAGTTTATCACCCATGCCCTCTATTCCCAAAGGAGACTGTGTTATGTTGGATGTTACCACTGCAAATAAAAACCTTGAAAAGGACTTTTATGTGTCAGCATTTGAAGTCGTTGGGTACTAACCCTGGGAACCCCTAGACAGTCGTCGACAAGGACAGGAAGTACATAGGAAGTACATAGGAAGTACATCCCCAAGGAGAAACATGTCTCCCAGGAGCAACTAATAAACCTGGTGCACGGAAGGCCAGGCTTGTGAGACCACAGTAACAAAGTGGCAAAATTGTTGGAATCCATCGCACTACACAGATAGCACACACAAGGACAAGGACAAAGCAAAGACAAGTCACTCACTGAAAACTGCAATGCAGCATGGGAGGAGCAATGCTTTCTGGGTAATGTCATCAAAGCCACAGAAACTGCTGTAAATGGATGCAAAAGCGGATGTAAATGGGTAAATTAACGGATGTAAACGGATGTTAATGGAACGGAAGATGGATGAAAACGGAGATTAATGGAACGGAAGATGAATAAAGCAACAGATAGGAACTGATACGTTTTTAACGTGGCTAAACTGACCGTGTGAATGAGGCCTTGACCAGTGTAGTCTAAATGTCCCCATTTTATGCCTATACCAGCATGGCCAAAATACCCCAACCTTATAACCCCCCTTTTATAAAGGATGAGACCACACCTTGCTCTTGGAGTAAAATGGCCACGACAGCCTTTAATAACCAATTAAATACACTCCAACCAAAATATAAATATATATAAATAATATATATAAATATAAATAACCATAACCATAAACATAAACGTCACAAGATATAACTGTACAACCCAGTCTGGTGATCTCTGACGGTGAACAAACTTGTTGCAAGCAACAAGGTCACTGCGGTACAAATTAACCTTTTACCAGGCCTCCAAATGAGAACTCTCGGAGACAACCATCCGTCAGTGAACAAACCAGTATTCCCTCCAACGTTCAGGAATACCCAGGAGGGGCAGTTACACTCTGAGCCCCCCACCCATTTACGATCACCTCTGATACAACGTCACCGTCAAAGACCACCAAAACACCGCCACAGCCTGAAAGGGGGACTACCTTTACCTTGAGGGCCACCCCACCCTAAGAGCTGTTTGTATCCCCTCCTGGAGACCCATGGACCACAGATCAATTCCAACATCAGTAAGGTGAACACCATCGCGCCTCAAATAGAGACCAATGTTGATCTCCAACTCCCGGTACCTAATAACAATCCCACCATTCCTGACCACAAACCTCCCAATCACCTTATTGACACGAATCCTTGTTTTATTAATACTGACCACTGACCTTGCCCATCTCCACACTGTCCTGGCCACAATGTCGGACCAAACCAACATGGTGTTCGGGAAACGTGCCCGCAGCTGCATAAAGTCCTCCTTTATGTCTGCCAGTATGTCCCTGACCTTGCGTAATCCCAAGTCATTCCCCCCCGCATGGATAACCAAAACATCCGGGGGCCTATCCCTGAAAGCAAACCTCTCCGCCTCCCGCTTAACTCTTTCCCACTTCAAACCCGGGAAGCCCAACCATCTAATATCAGCCTCCCGCCTGGAAATACCCAGCTGTCTGCCGTTCGGTCTTGCATCTCCTCTCCTGGCCCCCATACACACATAGGAGTGCCCTAAGATCCAGACAAGGCGTGGATAACCTGCATCTGGAATGAGAAATAACAACATAACTGGCATCCGTACAACACTAACCATCACAAATACGGCACCCCAAAACCCTGGTAACCTCCAACCTTAGCATAAAATGCCCCTTTCCTTTTTTTTTTTTTAAACCGCCGCCAACTGCGGCCTGACATAAGTACGAAACCTCCTCGACTCCCATCTCCCAATTCTCCGTACTGCCTGCTCGTCCAACCCGCACCTGGCAGCCTCCGTGGCTGCCCCAATACGGAAGGAATGAGACGCAAACTCCCATTTGTTCAGACCTATGGCCTCCAAGCATTTTCTAAACACTGCCACAAATTGGAACCTAGAAAAGGTATGCCCCATCTGCATGAACCAAGAAGGGGCCCTCTTCCCTGCCCCTTACCTTTCCGAATTGCCCCACCGCTGCCACCGGGCACACACTAGAACCCAGCAACTCAAACAAGGTCACCATTCTGCCCCTGCCTTGTTGATCCGTTTTTGACCTTCGCAGCAAAATACTCACCCGATCCTGCTTCCATTGCACCTGCTGCAACAACCCACCCGCCATTGTCCTGGCGGGGCTGACCAGTTCACCCACCCTAAACGCCCCATAAAAGGCCAAAGAAAACGCAGCCTTAAACAGCAAAGTCTCGTAATTGGTGACACACACCGAGCGCAACTGAGCACATATCGCCTGAAGATTGGCGAACGTCACCGGACGCCTGTTGTCCCTTCTCTTATGTTGCCTGCGATACCCCCGCAATGCCTGCCTGACCCAAAAATCTTTTGTCCAGTCTTCCTCCCCTTGCAATTTGAAAAGAAATGCCAAACCTGCCAATTTCTTGTCAATCGCCGATGCCGATAAACCCTTTTCCATGCCTAAAGAAACCCAGTACAAAACCAGCAGGCGCGTGTCAGAGCCCAGGCCACTTGCCCCGGATACCCTTATTAACTCCCACCAATCCTTCCAGACCTTGGAGTATGCCCCCCATGTGGCCTGGCTCACTGACCGGCGTATCCAGCCTGCGACGACTCCAAGGGCAGCTCCCACATCCATGCCGGGCAGCGGGTCCCTGTTTCCACGGCTCCCGGTGCCAACTCCCTGAACTTCTCCCACTGAAAACGAGATAGGGCATCCGCCAGTGAGTTCTCCACCCCAGGTATATGTACCGCATAAATAAAGACATTCCACTGTAAGCACCGAAAAACCAACTGTCACAACAGGCGAATGACAGGGGGGGAAGAGGCCGACATTTTGTTGACCACCTGCACTACCCCCATGTTATCACAGTTTATGCGCAGTTTCAGGTTCCGAAACTCCTCCCCCCACAATTCCAGCGCCACGACGACTGGGAACAGCTCAAGCAGCACTAAGTTCCCCAGCAGCCCCGCTGTATCCCATGCCTGCGGCCAACGCTCTGCACTCCATTTGCCTTTAAAATATGCCCCGTAGCCCGTTGAGCCTGCTGCATCAGTGGCCAAATCCACATCAAAATTGCTCACCGGGCCCGCCATCCACATAGCCCGTCCGTTATAACTAGATAGAAAATCATGCCATACCCGCAAATTCTCCCTGTGTTCCCGATTCAAACGAATGAAGTGGGTCGGAACATTTACCCCCGCCGTAGCTGCCGACAGCCTTCGGCAAAACACCCTCCCCATCGGGATGATTCTACAGGCAAAATTAAGTTTTCCCAACAGAGATTGCAGCGTACGCAACTGAACCTTATGCCTTCCCTGTATTTCCCTGATCTCCCTCTGCAAGTCGTCCAGCTTATCCCTGGGCAACCGACACTCCATTGCTTTGGAATCAATGACGATTCCCAAAAAACTCAGCTCCTCAGTCGGGCCCTCAGTTTTATCCGCCGCCAGGGGAACCCCGAACCTGCCTGCGATGTGCTGCAACGTTGACAAGATAATCGCACACACAGCGGAGGCAGGTGGGCCCACACACAGAAAGTCGTCCAAGTAATGGATGACTGACTCCAGGCCCGACACATCCCTCACCACCCATTCCAAAAAGGAACTAAATGTCTCAAAGAATGCACATGATATAGAGCAACCCATGGGCAGACACTTGTCTACGTAAAACTGATCCCGCCAGTGACACCCCAACAGCCTGAAGCTGTCTGGGTGCACCGGCAGCAACCTGAACGCCGATTCCACGTCTGCCTTCGCCATAAGTGCCCCTTGCCCATATTTCCTCACCCAACGAACCGCTGCGTCAAAGGACGTGTACGACACTGTGCATGCATCCGGTTCAATGAAATCATTGACCGACCCCCCTTTGGGAAAAGACAAGTGATGAATCAGGCGGAATTTGCCCGCCTCCTTCTTGGGAACCACCCCCAACGGAGAGACAACCAAATCCGGCCACGGTTTGTGCGGGAATGGACCCCCCATCCGCCCCATGGCCACCTCTTTTCCCAGCTTTTCGTCCACCACCCCCGGGTGTAACAAGGCTGACTTCAAGTTCCTTGCCACTGGCGGTATTACCGCTAACGAACAAGGAATCCGAAACCCGTCCCTAAACCCCCGCGCCAGCAACAGAGCTGCCGCCCTGTCCGGATACTTACTTAGAAAAGGAAGCATCCTTTCCACCATCACCGGCGTCCTCCCTCTTGTGACCAGCGTCGCCAGCTCGCTTACCTCTCTTAAAGCATCTGGACAGCATGTGGGCTCCGCCACATCCTGAACATTCATGCTTGAACTTGCATGTACCCCCATACTTACACGCTCCTTCGTTGAACTGCCAACACACTCCCCACTTCTTTCCGGCCGGCAGTCCTTGGGACGTTGCACCCCCGGCCCCCCCCCTGAAGAAACTGAGGCGGGGCCCGTGCTGAAGACATGAGCATCATCCAGAGGCTAATGTCCTTGTGATCCCACCTCAATTCAGACCTGACCGCCTTACGCTGCCTAAATTGCTCATCGTAACGCAGCCAGGCCTCCCCCCCATATATCCTGTGTGCCTCCCCAATAGCGTCCATGTAGCAAAACAACGCCGAGCAATGCTCGGGGTTCTTTTCCCCAATGACACTGGCCAGAATGGCAAACGCCTGGAGCCAATTTGAGAAAGTGCGCGGAATCAACCGATACCTGCGCTTCTCCTCATCGTCCATCTTGGAGCTATCCGGTTTTACCCTGTCCAAGTTAAATTTTTCTAGCGGCAGGAGGGAAAAAATTTCAACATACTCACCCTTGCCAATCCTGTCTCGGACTTCCTGTTTCAAATGTGCTCCCAGCGGACCCTCAAAACACACATACACCTCGCATTTTGCCGCATCTGCCATCCTAACCACATCCGCCCGGACTACCGTCTCCTTCTCCACCACCCCGTCAGGGCCCACCTCAGCAACAACCTGCCCAACCTCTTCCCCAGCAGCGGGTTCCACCCCCTTGTTGACCACCGGCCCCTTTTCAGGCGAACTAACCCCCCCCGCTGTCCATGGCGCCACCTGTGCATGTTGACCCAGATTGTCCCCAAATTTCCCAACCAGTGCCCGTAATCAGTCCAATAAATCTGACATTTGAGCCGCGGGCGCAGCCCTGCCGGGGATGACCCCCGGCAGGGGCCGGTCCCCTGTTTTTCCCTGCGGCCCAGACTCCAATGTGTTTGTCCTGACCACCCCCAACAAACCCTGCAATGCATTAGTTAAAGACAATGAACATGTAGGCTCACCCGGCTGACCAGAAGGTCGTCCCACAGCCGATCTGCTGCTCTCCCTCGCTGGCACCTGTAGTTCCTCCTCCTCCGATATCTCGCCCTCCGATCGTTCTTCCCGCTCCCGGTCAGGTGATAACGACAGCCCCCCGGGTGATTGAACCACGGCAGCTGGGTCCAAAGATGGCGAAGACTCCCGGCTGGCAGCTGTTGTCCCATCAACCCCAGACCGGCGTTCAGAACCGGACCTGGGAGACGCTCCACTTATCGATCGCTGGCTGCCCCCCCCCCACCCACCGAACGTCCTTCTGGCAAGCCCCGCCCCCTCGCAGTCCCAACCGGACCTCTGCCCCTGCTACTTGCCGCTTTGGGCCGTGCATTCCGCTGTTGTCCCCCCCCACCCCCCCTGCGTCCAGTCCTGCACCCACACCTGACCTCCTGTTGCTGCGGGTTCCAAGCGGTGAAGCCGCGCCATTCCGGCCAGTGGCTCCGCCCCCCGCGACGTCCATGGCGGTGCTGGGCCCCCCCAATGACCCCCTGCCCCTGGTGAAGCTGCGGGTTCCAGGCGGCGAAACCGCGCCAATCCGGCCGGTGGCCCCGCCCCCCGCGATGTCGATCGCTGTGCCAGGCCTCACTGTAGCTCTCTCCCCTCTGGTGTTGTGGGTCCCGGGTGATGCAGCCGCACCGCGCCGTCTGGTGGCCCCGCCCCCTGCGATCGGTACCGCTCGCTCCAACTGTCCCTGGCCTGCTCCCTCACGCAGCGTGCGCTTCGCTGGGGGGTTAGATCTGTCCTCCCCCGGGCTCCGGGTGACACGAGGTGGCCGAGAAGAGGGCCCAGGCGAATAACGCTCCGGAGGCCTGGGCCTCCGCGCACGCTGCTGCCTCCCACCGTCCTGCGATCCCCCCCGTCCTCCCCTGCCAGATCCCCCCCCCCCCCCCCGTCCTCCCCTGCCAGAGATCCCACTTGCCTTCTAAGCCAAGCCGCCCCTTTCACTGCCACAGCCCTCCTCAAAGGTGCCAGCATTTCTTCCACGTCTGCCATGCTGCTGGGAGAAGAGGAGCAGTTGAAGAAAAACTGCCTCCTCTGTTGGTCACACAACTGAAAGTGATCACATGACTCCACCCATCCCCTTTATATCAGACCTCCCCTTCCTTCCAAAAATTACCACACAGCCAACCCCTTCCTGTTCATCTCTTTTCAGTTACCAGTTAACCCTTTGTAGCCCTTAGTCACCACTGTCATGCCCGGCCCTGCATTACATTCCCTGCAGTCATACATTCCGTGCCTCACTTACATGTGGCTCTCTGCTGGCTGCAATAAACAAGCTCATCACAAGATTCTGAGAATCTGACTATTCATCATTGCATCTACAAAATCTACACCTTACCTGTTTTAACTGCTCTTTGGAGATATTGCTGCTATCCCCATACAAATATATATTACGCTTGATGTGCCTGATTGTTCTGATTTGTATTCTCCTCTGCTTTGACTCCCCTTGTGTGGGACATTTTGTTGTATGTTGTATATATAATATATATATATATCTGTACGAGATGGCATGCTCTATAATGAATAAAATGTTTGAACAAGAAAACATATGGCTAATCAAAGGAGGAGGAGGATACATGATTTACATGAGGCTGATATCCAGGCACAACAGACCCTGGAGGAGCCCGCAGCAGAAGAATCTCCATCTGTCTTAGTTACAATTGGTTCTGTACAGTCCAGCAAGGGTATTAGAACTCAATCTAATGTACTGACTAATACAACCTCGGGTTTACAGTCTGAGCATGCCAGTACTAGACTGACTGCCCCCAACATCGATCGTAGAAGCTATAATCGTGTAGTGCTTACTCCCACAGGAACTGCTTGATGAGTGCTCTGCCTGTGAACAGATCTGTACTCTCTGACACACCTGGCTGGGCTGGGGATATAGATGCAGACACCACCTGAGATTATACTGTGTGTATATATATATACACACAATATATGTATATATATATGTATATATATATATATATATATATATATATATATATATATATATATATACATATATACACACACACACACAGTGTATATATGAGACAACCCATTTAACACTGGCAGTAGTGCTTACAGGGATCAGGCTTTGTTTATTAATGTTAAACTTTTCCTGCCCTCTGTATTACTGACCTCTGTACACTGCCCTACATACTACGGACCTCTGTACACTGCCCTACATACTACTGACCTCTGTACACTGCCCTACATACTACTGACCTCTGTAAACTGCCCTACATACTACGGACCTCTGTACACTGCCCTACATACTACTGACCTCTGTACACTGCCCTACATAATACTGACCTCTGTAAACTGCACTACATACTACTGACCTCTGTAAACTGCCCTACATACTACTGACCTCTGTACACTGCACTACATACTACTGACCTCTGTACACTGCACTACATACTACTGACCTCTGTAAACTGCCCTACATACTACTGACCTCTGTACACTGCCCTACATACTACTGACCTCTGTACACTGCACTACATACTACTGACCTCTGTACACTGCCCTACATACTACTGACCTCTGTACACTGCCCTACATAATACTGACCTCTGTAAACTGCCCTACATACTACTGACCTCTGTTCACTGCACTACATACTACTGACCTCTGTAAACTGCCCTACATACTACTGACCTCTGTACACTGCACTACATACTACTGACCTCTGTACACTGCACTACATACTACTGACCTCTGTACACTGCACTACATACTACTGACCTCTGTACACTGCACTACATACTACTGACCTCTGTAAACTGCCCTACATACTACTGACCTCTGTACACTGCCCTACATACTACTGACCTCTGTACACTGCCCTACATACTACTGACCTCTGTACACTGCCCTACATACTACTGACCTCTGTACACTGCCCTACATACTACTGACCTCTGTACACTGCCCTACATACTACTGACCTCTGTACACTGCCCTACATACTACTGACCTCTGTACATTTCCCTACATACTACTGACCTCTGTATGCTGCCCTACATACTACTGACCTCTGTACACTGATGCACATACTACTGACCTCTGTACACTGCCCTACATACTACTGACCTCTGTACACTGCCCTACATACTACTGACCTCTGTACACTGCCCTACATACTACTGCCCTCTGTACACTGCCCTACATACTACTGACCTCTGTACACTGCCCTACATACTACTGACCTCTGTACACTGCCCTACATACTACTGACCTCTGTTAACTGCCCTACATACTACTGACCTCTGTACACTGCCCTACATACTACTGACCTCTGTACACTGCCCTACATACTACTGACCTCTGTACACTGCCCTACATACTACTGACCTCTGTACACTGCCCTACATACTACTGACCTCTGTACACTGCCCTACATACTACTGACCTCTGTACACTGCCCTACATACTACTGACCTCTGTACACTGCCCTACATACTACTGACCTCTGTACACTGCCCTACATACTACTGACCTCTGTACACTGCCCTACATACTACTGACCTCTGTAAACTGCCTTACATACTACGGACCTCTGTACACTGCCCTACATACTACTGACCTCTGTACACTGCCCTACATACTACTGACCTCTGTAAACTGCCCTACATACTACTGACCTCTGTACACTGCCCTACATACTACTGACCTCTGTACACTGCCCTACATACTACTGACCTCTGTACACTGCACTACATACTACTGACCTCTGTACACTGCACTACATACTACTGACCTCTGTAAACTGCCTACATACTACTGACCTCTGTACACTGCCCTACATACTACTGACCTCTGTACACTGCCCTACATACTACTGACCTCTGTACACTGCCCTACATACTACTGACCTCTGTACACTGCCCTACATACTACTGACCTCTGTACACTGCCCTACATACTACTGACCTCTGTACACTGCACTACATACTACTGACCTCTGTACACTGCCCTACATACTACTGACCTCTGTACACTGCACTACATACTACTGACCTCTGTACACTGCACTACATACTACTGACCTCTGTACACTGCCCTACATACTACTGACCTCTGTACACTGCCTACATACTACTGACCTCTGTACACTGCACTACATACTACTGACCTCTGTAAACTGCCCTACATACTACTGACCTCTGTACACTGCCCTACATACTACTGACCTCTGTACACTGCCCTACATACTACTGACCTCTGTACACTGCCCTACTACTACTGACCTCTGTACACTGACTACTGTACACTGCCCTACATACTACTGACCTCTACACTGACCTCTATACACTGCCCTACATACTACTGACCTCTGTACACTGCCCTACATACTACTGACCTCTGTATGCTTCCCTACATACTACTGACCTCTGTATGCTTCCCTACATACTACTGACCTCTGTACACTGATGCACATACTACTGACCTCTGTACACTGCCCTACATACTACTGACCTCTGTACACTGCCCTACATACTACTGACCTCTGTACACTGCCCTACATACTACTGACCTCTGTACACTGCCCTACATACTACTGACCTCTGTACACTGCCCTACATACTACTGACCTCTGTACACTGCCCCCTACATACTACTGACCTCTGTTAACTGCCCTACATACTACTGACCTCTGTACACTGTTGTACATACTACTGACCTCTGTAAACTGACCTCTGTACACTGCCCTACATACTGACCTCTGTACACTGCCCTACATACTACTGACCTCTGTACACTGTTGTACATACTACTGACCTCTGTACACTGCCCTACATACTACTGACCTCTGTACACTGCCCTACATACTACTGACCTCTGTACACTGCCCTACATACTACTGACCTCTGTACACTGCCCTACATACTACTGACCTCTGTACACTGCCCTACATACTACTGACCTCTGTACACTGCCCTACATACTACTGACCTCTGTACACTGCCCTACACACTACTGACCTCTGTACACTGCCCTACATACTACTGCTCTACATACTACTGACCTCTGTATACTGCCCTACATACTACTACCCTACATACTCCTGACCGCTGTACACTGCCCTACATACTACTAACCTCTGTACAATGCCCTACATACTACTGCCCTACAGGATCTAACATTTTCCGACAACAAAATCCGATCGGACTTTTTCCGATCGTGTGTAGAGAATCTCGACGCACAAAGTGCCACGCATGCTCAGAAGAAATTTGGAGACGAAAGCTATTGGCTACTGGCCTCTACATAGTCCCGTCGTACGTGTTGTACGTCACCTCGTTTTGAACGATCAGATTTTCCGACAACTTTGTGCGACCATGTGTATGCAAGACAAGTTTCGGCCAAAATCCGTCTGAAAAAAGTATGGATCGGCTGCAGTACACACGGGCCAAATGTCAGCCGGTTTCTATTGAACCGGCCAATGCTGCCTGACATTCGGCACATGTGTACCAGGCTTAAGTGCAAGCTGTCACTGGGCTGGGGAAGTCAGCAGCAGTGACAAACAAGAGTTGGAAAAAAAAAGGTGAAAATAGTAGTTTTGGTTTTTGATACAAAGTGCATTAGCAAACCAAATGTCATCCAGTTATGATTTGGAATCACTTTACCCTAAAAAGTATTTTATGAACCTGTAAAAATCTAAGCACACAACACAACAGCCATCTTACAGGGCTATTGTGTATTTACTTGTTAAAAAGTTTTTAAGTTTTAGAAATAAAAGAAATGTCTTAATTAGTTTGTCAACATACTGACCTTGATAGCATTGAATCTGGTAAGAGGTGCGTGGGATGCTGCTGAATGTGGGCTAATCATAATGATTGTATTGAGCCCACATGCAAAAATAATGAAGTAATCTTTTTTGGTATACAATAGACATGATATGTAAATGCATGTTTATTTTAAAATAAACCATTCAATTACCCAAGCAGGAAAACATAGAGGCATCTTCAAAATTTGTTCCATTAGCTGTTTGAAATGTGCTCCTCCTTTCCCCAAAACATGCAAGGCGAACAGCACTATTATAGATACGCAAAGTTTGACTATATGGAAGGTCAAAAGTGTCTTTGATATGCCAGCTGTGATTGACTGCCACACCTTACCTAATTATGGCGTGAGAGGCAATATGGCGGCATTCAATAAGGGACTCAATACTGAGGTCTCTGAGGACAGACTGAACAGAGTTTGAATTCACTTATTATCCACCAGTACAACAAGCTAAGTGAATGATAGGATTTTTAAGGCACCACACAAATATATATATAACTTTATAGAGTAAAATACATACATTTTATTGTACCATGGTTAAAAAAAGAAAATAACAAATACACAGAATAAAACCAATATCACGATTGCCAAGAAGGTCATCAATCCACTGGGAGGGACCCACAAAGTCCACAAATGCTACCCCAACGCGTTTCAACTTAATTAATCTTCTTCAGGGGGTTGATGAAATAGATGCTTTCTACAAAAAAAGCAGCTGGCCAGGCACAGTGCGATCCCCTCGCTTTTTATGTCCTAGCTTCATCCTGAGGGGCCATTGAAGTGGAGTGGTGTTGGCAGTAGGAATCAACCTGGTATTCCAAATGCGCATTTTGACCTAAAGTGGTCAAACACCTCAAACCACCACATCCCATTGAGCACTCATGGTGGAAGAACTAGAAGCTTCATTTAAAAGCATATTGTTGTTTTTTTGGTGTTGGGTACACTATCACAAACGGACTTTTAGCTTGCTATATGTTCAATATTCCAGATTTGTATGTGTTTTTTTTTTTTTTTTTGCAGTGGTTTATGTTCATATGGATTTATGTTCATGTTATTTACTGTATATTCACTTATATACCTAGCACCTACTTTTTATTTTGTATAACAAAAAAAGCATTATAATGTCTAAAGTACAAAAGTAATGTATAAAAACAACAACAAAATAATGAAACATATTATACATTATATTATATTGAACTTACAATTTTGGTAGATTAAAAAAAAGCCATTCAAGGATGCCTCCACCCAAAGTTGATCACCCAAGCAGACCAGGGTGAGCACAAAGGATGCCAACATCTGCCAAAACAAAACTGGATATGTAAAAAAGAAATATAAATATATATACTAAAACAAGGTAAATTCTGGAAAGGCTAATGAAGTATGAGCTTACATGTGAGAGAAGGCAACAACACTTCCAAGCCAAGAAGCAGCATATACATGTACATTTATATAAATAGATTCACCACCAGGGATCTGTAGAGCAAAAAATATCCACCACGCTGACATTTTCATCGTTTGGGCAACCTAGCTATGCAGAGTTCCTCTTTAAAATTCTCCCAGTCTGGCCCTGCACCTCCCGGTCAGGCTTGTTGCAGACACAGTCCATTAGACCTAGCCAGGCAGTGTACAGACAGGGGATACCTTAACAGTTCAGAAAAGTGATATACTTCAGTTATTTTAAAATAAACAGGAAAAGAGATTCCAAACAGATATACATTCTCATTGTGATCATGGTTTTGCTTGCAGCATAATTTGCCGCACCCTCCACTGTCTCTAATTGTCTTGGGAAGCCTAAATGTTAATGCAAATACCATTACATATTATTATGCACTTAATCCAAGCCCCTTTTTTGTTTCTCTGCTGTATTTGTTTGAAAAAAAAAAAAAAAAAAAAATGCTATGTGCATCAACATTTTAAGGGACTTTGAGTTTTTCTGTTTGATAATGAAGTTTCCACACAGATAGGCACCAATATAGGGTATGCGGAAAGGGCACTAAAATTGGGGAATAATACTTTCTGAGTGCTACCTGGGGACTAAAGACATACAGGCAGAATGTCGGGCGGCATCGGCCGGTTGAATAGAATCCGTCTGACATTTGTCCCACGTGTACCGCAGCTGGTCTGACAGAAGCCAGCCATTCAGCCAGGTTCTGTCGAAGGGGCATGACCAATGGCTGAGAACGCTGACCTGAGTGTTCTGGCGGGGAGGCCGTCCTCCTGTTAGAGCACAATAGAACAGCAGGGGAAATTGCTGTACTAACATTGGATTGTTAGTAGAGCAGCTCGACAATAGCTGTCAGTTTTTTCAAGTAGCAGTGTGTTCTGGGTGTAAGGCTAGAATAGAGAATGTAGCAGTGGCGGTGCATCCATAAGGGCGCACAGGCGGTGCCCCCTCTCACTATCCACCCCCTCTATCACCAATAGATAGATTCATGCATTGCATGAATCTATCCATGGCCGCTGCTGCCACCCCTATTCAGGCACCGGGCGCCTGAATTAGAGTGGCGGGGGGTGTTTTTGAAGCACCTGATTAGAGCCATAGGCTCTAATAGGCGTTAAAAAAGGTAAACAGCGAGCGCCATGGTTGGCAACATTTGATGGCACAGTGGGAGCATTTGATGGGGACAATGGGAGCATTTTATGGGCACAGTAGCAGCATTTGATGGCACAGTGGGAGCATTTGATGGCACAGTGGCAGCATTTGATGGGCACAGTGCAGCATTTGATGGCACAGTGGCAGCATTTGATGGGCAGAGTGGCAGCGTTTGATGGTCTAGAGCCCTACGGACGACATGAGTAAAGATGACCATATAGGAACAACACAAAACTCAAAACTCAACATGAAATAGACCTGAAAGTGTGCCTTGGTCTACCGTATGGTACGCCAAAATAAGGGGGCATACCCTAGATAAAGAATGATAAGAAGTAGTTATGGAATAATGTGGAATGAGTATTCGGTCTGAGGTAAGAATACTTGGAAGAGGCTTTTAAAAGGGGAGGGTGGGTGGGTATCACGCACAGGAAACCGACGAAGACCGGCGGCCTTTGGGCTGCTTAAATACCCTCCGGGCTCCTCCCATAACTTCAGGCCGGTACCCGGCCTTCCAATTTATGGTCTAGAGCCCTACGGACGACATGAGTAAAGATGACCATATAGGAACAACACAAAACTCACCAACATGAAATAGACCTGAAAGTGTGCCTTGGTCTACCGTATGGTACACCAAAATAAGGGGGCAAAAACCTTCAGGTAGGGGATAATTATTTGTTAAGGTAATGTCGCTGAGTAAGACGAGCAAAGGCCTGAGCCACCTCTAACTGTGGGTTAGGAATGTAGCGAGAGAAGCAGGCCGATTCCGCCGACCCAGTTCCTTGATCACATGGTCCGGAACCCCCTGTCTTGAGGCCGTCGTGGCCGCCCCAATCCGGAATGAATGCCCGGAGTACTGGCTGGGGTCCAACTGAAGATTGCCGAGAAGGACCGGACATGTTCCACGAACTGCGACGAGTTGAGGGGTTATACCGGAAAGGGCAGGAGCGGACTGGACCCTGGGCGGTCGGATAGCAGTGCCGTCAAGTGGTTTAACACGGCAACTGGGCACCAGTTGTTGTGAGTCCTGTACCGGTGAACATCTACTCCGGAACCTCGCTGCCGAGTTTTGGATGTCGCCAAGTGAAGGACGTAGTGATCCTGGTGGCGACAGAGACTACTTCTATGCAAGGCTGGACCGGCTGGGTGGCTGCGAGTGAACTCGCTGGCCGTGGAAACCCATAAAACGCCATGTGTATCGCAGCCTGCAGGACGGTGCTGAGGAGGAGACCGAAAGGGGACCTATCCAGGATGTCAGATATTCCCCTGAAGATCTCCCCCGTGGTAGGCAGCCGCTTCGGCTGACTGGCGGCTGGTGTTTCTGCACTCCCCGTGGTAGAGCCCTCACTGCGTGGCAGGAGAACACCGAAGGCCTCGCGGGGTCTTGATGCGACAAGTAGTGCGGCACCCCGGCCACGTACTGGCGTATCGTGCTGTGTGACAGTGCTAGGTGAGAATGACCCTAAGCGCTGAGTTAAACTTCCCTGGAATGAATGAGCAGTAAACATTGAACTGATGCTGTAGGGACAGCTGGACCAGTCTGCGGAGGAAGGACATGACGGGCCTGGATTTAGGCCTGCCCTTGCTGATGATCTTGGCTGTGGCTTGATTGTCTGTCGTGAAAGCCACAGTCTGTCCAAACCAATGGTGACCCCATAGGTGAGCGGCTGCTACGATGGGGAAGAGCTCAAAAGGGCTGACGTGGTAGTGAAGCCTGGTGTGGCTAGTAATTGAGGAGGCCAAGGGGCGGCGAACCATAAATGGCCAAAAAATGGCGGCGCATCCTGTGGATGTCGCCGCATCGGTCACCACCTGAGGTGACTGCGTGGACACGACTGGGATGAACAGGGACACACCGTTCCAATTACCAAGAAAGAGTTCCCCCATGGCCAGATCTGCCCTGGCTGCCCAAGGGCTACTCTTAGACCCGAAGGTCAAATTGGTCGCGAAACAATATCGCTCCCTCCACTTGATGAGGGGACGAGCGAGTTGAGACGGAGTTGAGGGAGCGACGGAAGAATGAGGCGCTGACAGATCATACACCAGATGTTTTTATTTGAAAAATTATTCCCTGTACAAGCCCGATAGGGCTAACCCTCCAGATGTTAAAGGGAGACTGACTGAACGGGCCTATCAAGAAGTCCCGATCCAACTCCGTCTGCAGAAGGACGTCAATCGCTGGCACATCTGTTGCTGCTGAGCGTAGGTTCGGACATTCGTGGGTGGAGTGGGGCAGGGTGACGAGCCCGGTATGAAACCCATCGGTGAAACCCTGGATGAGGTAGCTGGCAAGTGACGGAGTAGGGTGTGAGGTCAAGTAAACACCGAGCCAAAGGGCATTGACCCGGCTTAGTCGTGGTTCTTCTGTTTGACTTCACATAGAATCCTGGGGTGCGCCCTCTGGCATAGGGTGCAAATGTGCAAGAGCCGGCACTGGCTGAAGTTGCAGGAGCCGTAATTGAAATTGTTGCAAATGGCGGCTCCCCCAACCAGCCGCACCGGACGTCCCAACTTGTCCACCTTTTGTCCTTGCGCCGGGGCCTGCTGAGCCTGGCTCGTGCTAGTAGAGGCCGTGCTAGCTATCGGATGGACAGAGGCTATGTTGGCACACCAGACCGTGGTGTGGGACGCTGACTGACAGACAGCACATAGCGGGGAGCGAAGACCCGCGAAGTGGCGGCAGAACAACTCCGTGTCCACTACGCTCCAGTCCGTTGTCAGATGAAACTGTGAGAATCTGGCTGCGGCTTTGGCCGAGAAGGACCGATGATAGTCGTAGAACGCTGAGCCACCGTATTTGTGGCCCAGGTCTACGATCAAATGGAGGTAGAGGTCCAGTTCCTCCCGTCTGCCGGGGGAGGCTGAGCACAGCACATCCCTAAACATGCCGAAAGCGAGCGTGAACTCGGGCACCGTGAGCTTTCTGTTGAGCCTCGGATCCTTCGCTTTCAGAACCACCGAGACGTCCCCCCAGGTGTAGGCCTTGTTCTCGGCCAAGTCATGGACCGAGATCATGAGTGAGGCCAGGTTAACGTCTCTGCCCTCTAAAATGTCCTTCCTTACGCTGGGTGGCACCAGGTGGGAAGGGTGTACGGTAGTCGTGGCAAGCTCACAACCTGCGACCGGTGCACTGATGGCTGGGACCACCGCAGGGTCCGGAACCGTGGCAGCCGGGCTAGTCTCTAGACGAGACACCCTGTCCTGGACCTCAACGATTGAGGAAGACAGGGAGGACACGAGGGTGTGTAGCTGAGCGACGGCGGCTGAAATCGATTCCAGAGACGCCTGCTGGCTGCTGGGGCTTGGTGCGGCCGGTGGTGGGAAGAGGAGCCTGAATAGCTCCGCCTTCCTGGCCGTGGACGAGAAGGGTATCCCTCTGCGTCTCAGCTCGGCGGACAGCCTGGGAATTGTCCATGCCCTAAGGGACTGGACACTGCCAGCCTCGGAGGCTGATGCCGGAGAAAGCGGGGTGGTGAGGTCATCGCTGCCGACTGATGACATGGCGGCTGCCAAGACCCGTTACTTAGTAGACTGGTCACGTGTCTGCAGGCTGGGCCTATAAAGAGGTGACAAGCAATGAGTTTGAATGTGTCACCTCTGATCTACGTACCTGCCATGAGAAAGCAGGAGCCCCTCGTGCCCCTGCGTTTTTTTTTTTTTTTTTTTTTACCTGCTGGAACCCTGATCAAGCTGGTGCAGGTGGACCTACTGAATCCGACTGACCTGAGAGAGTGTGAGAGAAAGTACCTATTTAAGAGCCTAACTGCTGCCGTCCAGAGCGACGGAACCCAACGTAGATGATAACAACAGGCGATAGTGACTTAAGTCGACTGCCGAGACCGCTGTGGGATCAAATGACAGATGACAACACTAATGACTGACTTGACATGTTGCCTTAACTGAACGAACTTCCCGTGACAGGGCCCGGCCTGTTCGTACCGTATGGGGGGTGCCTGAGAGCCGGACTCTGGAGCACGTACAGGAATGAGGCAACCGTGAAACGAGGCTAACTGCCTGGGTATTGCTGAGGCCGAACTGTGACATCCAGCTGCCACCGGGTCCGACTCCAAGCTCCCTTTTTTTTTTCTTTTTTTTTTTTTTTTTTTTTTTTTTTTTTTTTTTTTTTTTTTTTTTTTAAGGGCACGCCGGCGCGAATTCGTACAGGCAGGTGACCAATTAACGCCGGGGCGTGGTAAGGTGACACAGAAATGATATAACATGACAAGGACAAGAGTCAAAGTCTTTTTTTTTTTTTTTTTTTTTTTTTGCGACTCCGCCCCTGGCGCATGTATTGAAATGAGGCCGAGCCTAGGGCACGCCGACACGAATTAAGTGCGAAGAAGTGACTTCATTCACGCCGGGCGTGGTAAGGTGACAGAAATGAGATACCATGACAGGGGCAGGAATCAGGAATGTACGCAAACCAGTGATGCGATTCCGCCCTTGGCGCATGTATTGAAATGAGGCCGTGCCTAGGGCACGCCGACACGAATTAAGTGCGAAGAAGTGACTTCATTCACGCCGGGCGTGGTAAGGTGACAGAAATGAGATACCATGACAGGGGCAGGAATCAGGAATGTACGCAAACCAGTGATGCGATTCCGCCCTTGGCGCATGTATTGAAATGAGGCCGTGCCTAGGGCACGCCGACACGAATTTAGTGCGAAGAAGTGACTACATTCATGCCGGGCGTGGTAAGGTGACAGAAATGAGATACCATGACAGGGCAAGAATCAGGAATGTACGCAACCAGTGATGTGATTCCGCCCTTGGCGCATGTATAGAAATGAGGCCGGGCCTGGGGCACGCCGACACGAATTAGTGCGGGGAAGTGACTGCATTCATGCCGGACGTGGTAAGGTGACAGAAATGATATACCATGACAGGGGCAAGAATCAGGAATGTACGCAACCAGTGATGCGATTCCGCCCTTGGCGCATGTATTGAAATGAGGCCGGCCTGGGGCACGCCGACCCGAATCAGTGCAAGGGAAGTGACTGCATACAAGCCGGGCGTGGTAAGGTGACCGAAATGATATACCATGACAGGGGCAAGAATCAAGATCGTACGTAACCAGTGATGTGATTCTGCCCTTGGCGCATGTATCGAAATGAGGCCGGGTAGTCGTGCATCTGGGTCGCCCCGATCGGAGCATGCATGGATGCGACCGGACCAAGATGGAAGCGATGGCATGAACACCCTGTTGCAACTGATGCGAAATGACTTAGCATGACCGAATGGCCTGATACGTTGGCCACGTTTGAAATGATGAAATGATTGTCATGCTAACACGTGAAATGTTTCGACACGGTCGAAGTGATTTGTACAATTAGTATGCCAACAGTGCTTCGGAATGTGAATAGCGATTCAGCACGCTTGCTGGCGTCACCGATTCGAATAATGGCAGGACATGAACGATACGTGTGAGTGCGAACGGCACCCGTGCATGAGTCACGTTTGAACGATTCGAAGACTGCGTAGCACGACCGCGAAAGGGAACCCTTGAGTGCCGGATGCGGCATCGGTCGGAATGTAGTGGCGGGCGGCCCTGAATGTGCGTGCCGCAAGATGGCTCCCGATCGTGTACAACCAAAAACGTGCGAGTAAGTGTTTAGTTTTTTCGAGACAAGCAGCGCGTGGTTCGTGAGCTACGCAGACCACAGTTTAGTGACATGATAAGCAGTGCATGAGAACGTAAAACATGGGAGCCGAAGCCCTACCTGCGACCGCCGAACCAGACTCTTTGTACGAAACTGCGACTCGGCGACACGAGTGCGACACGAAGGGACAACACGACTTACGAACACGGACGCGGGACTGCAACAAGAGGAGACGGACAGACGAAAACGGAGCTCACGAACCGGCACCAACAGCGCTTGTCTCGAACGAGTCGGTCCTAGATGTCTGACGTATCAGATATCACGCACAGGAAACCGACGAAGACCGGCGGCCTTTGGGCTGCTTAAATACCCTCCGGGCTCCTCCCATAACTTCAGGCCGGTACCCGGCCTTCCAATATATAAAGAGGAAGTAAACCCTGATGGGTTTTACTTCCTTTTTTGTTTCCTGCAAAGTAAAAGCATAATGTGCTAGTATGCATTGCATACTAGCACATTATGTGACACTTACCTGCAAACAAAGCCTGCACTGTCCCCACTGGAGGCCGCATCCATGTTCATTCCTCTTCCTTCCGGGGCTGTGGACTCTGGCTCTGTGTCTGGATCTGAGTCATGTGACGTCACTCCCACACATGCACGTGGGAGCCACCAGTCAAAGCACTCGCTAGAGAAGAAATGGCACGAGGACCGTTTCTTCACAGTGCATGCGTCAATGACATCATTGGCGCAGTACAAAGTAAATATCTTATTATACGCTTACCTATAGGTACAGCTTGAAAAGCTGAGACTGTGTTCTGTACTGGGTACCGATAGTTGGCACGTGGTAACCAGAGACCCAAATATTTTCCTCATGGTCTTCAGCTGTAGGGCATTGGACAAGTTCACTGTTACCTACTACTATTACTAGAAAGACTGTCATCTGTTCACCTATCATTGAGGAGCACCTTGGAGTATCCCCTGCCCTATCCCCATCTTGCTCTCAAGTTTACAACAATAAACCACAAAAAGACAAACGCCCCCCATTTATTGTAGCCAGAATGAATAGACTGTTGCTGGGTGACTGGTGGCCCCTGTACAGTTTGGAAAAGAACCAGTTAATAGCAGCAAAACAGGGGTAGTGCTACACTGGTTGACATGCTTGAATACCATACTGGCTTAGTTATGTCTTTTGGGAACTTCAGCGGCAGAGCTACATTAGCTCTGGGATACAACCAATGCTTTTCTCTTAAAATATTTTATTGATAACAATACAGTACATATTATTAGTACAAATTTTGAAGTTAAATAAGATAGACATATATATATGTGTTAAAGGCTTCTTGAACATCATATATAGATGAACCTATATTATTTGCTATTTTCTTTATAATTCTTAATATAATAGATATTATTCATATATAATTGTAATCAATATCTTTCAAACAATCAACAACCAATGCTTTTACAAAGACAGACCATGGTTCACCTCCCAATGGATTTCCCCAAATGTTGTATGGTGTTGGCATTTGACTCAGGTTGCTGCTCCTTTGCGTGCTTTTGAATTCCATGAATTCCAGGTGTGTATAAGCAGAGACTCTTTTGTACACAATAATAGGGATGGAGGCTGATGACAAAGTCATCTCCTCATATAAAGTCCAACAGACCCCTCTCTTTTATAAGCAGAGACAATTACCAGTGCATAATTCTTTCATAAAACTGCACAATGAGACAGTATAAATTTGCATCCAATATGAACATTCCCCTATACAAAACACAGTTTAGCATTTTTTTTTAGGTTAACCAATGAGCAATACATCCAACAGCGCTAGAAGACCAAAACAGCTGCCAACATCACTCTCGTCAGGCGAGGCTTACGCTTACCCAAATCAATTACTTTTTTTTTATTTTGGTAGAATGAAACACAATAAAAAAAACCTGCGCAGGACCCTTGCAACTTGTTGTTCCATGTTGCCATAACTTCTCACGTGCTAAGTCCACATTCATCAAAACCCAATTAGAAAGTTGGATGGATTAGCTATTCTGTTACAAAACTGTATCGATAATATCTAGATCAAAACTGCATCATTGAGATCTCAAAGAGTGTATGTGTGAAATGATTGTTCATGTAATAGGTGCCCAACACCCTTGATGAACAGTGATGCTGAAAATAAAACCTGGTATTGCACCTTGTACCATGCACACCAAGCAGGAACATGACTATGGCCATCACCAATACATGCTAGGTCATTTGAGTAATTTTGTAGCAGTGATCTGTAGCAACTACTGAATAGTTTTTCCTAGTGTTTTGTTGCTAGAAAAAATTAAAATCAATACAAGGTATGAGTTATTTTAATGTGGCTGACTTTTTGCACCATGTAAAGATGTATACACGTTTTCCAGATTCAATTAGAATCACAAGAACCAGGTACAATGTTTAAAAAAATCAGCACAAGGGACGTTACTTACATCTAATCGAAGTGTCCCTTTTACTGGTAGCATCTGTAAAATTAAAAAACTGAAGTCCCCTGCCTCTTTCCCATACCCCACAGCCATAATATTCTGGTGATGCGGAGGTTAATACCAGGGCTTGGCCTTTAACATCAGTCATGAAGAGTGCCGACTATGCCCGTCCTCTCTGCCTTCCTCCTCTATTTATAGAAGCTGTACTATAGCTTCTATAAATTAAAAATGATCTATTATGAAAGACAGGCAGATGGATAAAAGGTTCACCTCCTCCATTCATAGATCACTTTGAATTCATTTAAGCTACAGCACAGCTGATATGAACAGAGGAGGAGGGCGGAAATGGGTACGAATAGTCGGCATGCTTAATGAGTGCCTTTCACAGGTCCATGGTATGGTAGAAGGGCAGATGACCAGAGATGCTAATAAGGGGGTACCACAGGTCCTCCTGTATGAGGCCCAGGCCATAAGGGGGGCCCAGCAGCAGCGGGAATCAAATGTGGGCACGGAGGGTGATTGGGGCGACGGGGGGGGGGCAATTACTGATATCATCCCCTGTATGGCTCTGTCCGAAAGGTGCCGCAGGTCCTTATTTGACAAGTATCGAATTCGAACCTATGGCTGTGTTCGTACAGTTGCTGCATCACCATAGAATAACATAGACTGCCTGCACACAGCTCCAGCCAAAAAAAGTGATGAGTCACACAAAAAGACCTCATTCACACACTTTTGTATTAACTCAATATAGTTTTATTAGTGTATTTCACTGTTATAACCAACCATCTTTTCTGAATGAAATGCATTCATTCAGTGGTTACTATTGTGATTAGCTTTGATTGGCCACAGCTAATCACATGGTACAGATGGGCTGTGATTAGTGCTGTCTGTACCATGTGATCACTGTGACCAATCACAGCGAGCAACACAAATGTACTCAATGAATAGCATGAATAGAAGCCATACAGTTTGTACAATTGTCATGTTATCAGCTGTGATTGGTCACAGCAATCACATGGTACCAGCGGTGGGCCAGTACACAAAAGTGTCATCGCTGTGTCCATTGGACACAGAGGGTGATAGATCTGCCACAGTTTGGCCCATGGGGCCTGCGTGAAGCACCTTCTGAGGAGGTTGTCATATGACATTCATCCAGAATGAGGGAGCTCCCACTCAGCCATCATTTGTCAATAAGCCGGGTGGGAAACAGTTAAATATAGAGCCTGCTATTAATGTAGTGTTTGAGCTGGCTGAGGAAAGACCAGCTCAAACAACACATCATACCTTATAGGGACATTTCATCTCTCCTGTCTAATACATTTTGTGCACCTTCCTCTTTTTTCCCAGCTGATCCATTTTTCTGCACACAGACAAGGGAAAGTGGCCAATCTCTTTCTATTTTTGTGTGTAGACCTAGGAACAGCAGAGGAATGAATAGCTCCCCTACGATGAATGGCAGTGCAGAGCACAGCCATTGGCTTGGTTGGCAAAAAGTTGACAAGTGGCCATTTATGCATTGATAACTTGGGGACAGGTGAGTATACAGGGAGGTAACTGGGACGGCGTGTTGGGGTCAAGGGGAATACTATATAAGTGTATCTGGACAAACAGTGTAGTTACACTTTAACCTTCTTAGCATTAACCCCAAGAATTAATCAGGCTCAAAATTCTATGTACAAACAGTTAATCTACAGCATTACATGGGGGTAATCATTTTTACTGAGTACCCCCAGCTATGGAGGCACTCTTCCTGGATAGCAAGAGAATGGAGGGTGGAACAGCAAACATCTGTTTGCCGATCTCCCACTTATTTGTGAACCTTGAAGTGCCCTGCTCTAAGCCCTTCCTTGTTCATGGTTGTCAGATTTAGTTTTTCTATGGCCAGGATATAAACAAATGGAGTTCTGTCTTTACTCAATTAGTTTGCAGGCAGACTATTCTAATAGACTCCTGATGTCTCTAGAAATATGGTCTGTTATGTTTTCAGCCCCTTTGCTATAGCAATAAAAAAAGAATGAAATAAACCCCTATTCACACACGTATGGCGTTCTTGGGTAAACAGTGTTTGGATAAAACATATTGGTTTTCGCTGTGCATGCTGGCGTGGGAGGAATAATTCTTAAGCCTTTATTCATGGTTAACTCTAATCTGTAAAGGTTTTAAAAGTGTCAACTATGGACAATTTTAGGTTTTATAATTTTTACAGGTGCAATTGTAAGGCTTGACAAATCTGTGGCATCATGTTTACTCCACACAGTCTCTTCTTATAAACATTACAAAAAATGTGAATTATATTGTGTTTGTCTACATTAAAAATTTTACAAAAATTTACATTTTACGGTTGCACAAATATAGTGTGAAAACATGGCAACTAGTTATTCTTTTATTCTAAAGGTTCTCTGCTTTATATTAAATGTTTTGGTGTATTAAGTCATTTTCAGGTTCAAAATGCATATTTTAACATGCAATGAAATATAAATGCAAATAGTTTTGCATGTTTTACCTGGGGAAAAAAAACGTAACGCTGAGTGAGTTAAAAGAAGCCTGTCATGTCTAATAAAAATTCATAACTAAGCAGGCAGAATGAGGTAAAGCCCAACAGTGCATTAAATCAAAAGATATGCTAAGTCTTATGCTGTGTACACACGGTCGGACATTCTGACAGAAAAAGTCCGATGGGAGCTTTTCATCGTATATTCCGACCGTGTGTATGTTTTTCCATCGATAATTCAGACGGACTTAGATAGAGAACATGTTCTATATTTTTCAAACGGAACTAATTACTATCAGATAAATTGCTTGTCTGTATGCTGTTCCGATGCACCAAAAACAACACATGCTCTGAAGCAAGTACGAGACGGAAGCTATTGGCTACTGGCTATTGAACTTCCGTTTTCTAGTCCCGTCGTACCTGTTGTACGTCACCGCGTTCTTGATGGTCGGACTTTGGTGTGACCTTGTGTATGCAAGACAGCTTGAGCGGAATTCCGTTGGAGAAACCTTCAGAGTTTATTCCGACGGTAAAACCACTCGTGTGTACATGGCATAACAGTTTGTTTTCTTTAGAAATCATCCATAGCTTGAACAGAAACGCTTTTCCTGTCAGCATTCTGCAGAGAAGTATCCTTGCTCTCTGTGTGGAAGCAGTAGTCTCTCTACAGAGGTTTGAGAAGGTTTGAAAGCCTTGGCTGGCTTAAACGTCCAGGACTTGCAACACCACTAAGCGGAGGATGAGGCCTTTGAAGCGGTGGCCAGGGAGGGAACAATTAAGAACTTTCGAAATGTAGGATTGGCAGACTTTGCCATGGGAGCTTTTGCTTTATTCTTGGTAGGTAGAAGCGTAGTCATACTGCCAGAGACTTTCTTAATGATGGTGTTCAAGGACTCATTTCTCATCAAACAGAATCCTTTTCAGGCACTTCTTGCAAACTGCCCCCACAGACCAGGACTGCAGCAACAAAATCCTGGACTGATATAAAAGCCAAACTCTCTCACAGAAAGTCCACCCAAGAGGCTACACAGCAGCAATGCTAAGATAAGCAGCTCCAATAATGGAGCACTGAAAGGATCCATCAAGATCAACCCCTGGTTGTGCACCATGCGCTTGGTCCAGACTGCTAAGGTCTGGCAAACTGCCATAAATACTTCCAAGTTCCAACAGTTGCATGGCCACATTTGCATAGCAAAGGGGTTGTGTTTTTTCCATGTCATTATTGAAAAAACATGGGGAACCTCTTGTCCACAGGGTATTTAGGATGGGAATATACTTAGACCAAGATGTCCTAAACAACTAACTAGCAATGAGCCAAACTTCCTTGGGTTTAGTTCGAAGCAAGGTTCAGCGAACTTCAAAGAAGGTCATATATCAAACTCAAACCCCACTGAAACCAGTGTGAGTAAAATCTGTCAAATGAAAAATGCCCATTTTCTAGGCTCACGGGCAAAAGAGTGTAATTAAAGAATACACAAGGGGAGAGAGAAACAACAGGTGCATGGGCCACCATATTGTAGTATTAAAAAAACAAACACTTTATTAGAACATTGTAAGTTGCGCTCACAGGAGTAAGTAGGAGATAGTCGGAAGTGACAAGATTCGCAGCACCGGGGCTCAGTGTCCGACCATGAGGGAAGCCGACAGGTGCCTGCCAAAGAGATGGTGTTGGGTGTCGCTGTATAGAAGCCGGGACTCATCCATCTGATCAGAAAGCGGCTGTGATGACAGGGAATGTCCTCCTCCACTTGGTGCCGATGTCACCCAAGGAGCATGCACAATCAATGAACGTTTACAGGCTTATCTGCTTCTTTATCAGCATTACTAGCTATAGCTACCCACTCATAAATAGGGGAAGAGAAATTAGCCAATATCTGGTAATGCAAAATTGCCTTAAACTTCTGTCTCTCAGAAAGACCCAAATGGCCCAATGGCTGATCATAACCATCCAAATATTATTCGTTTTTACAATCACTTATTATGCAGTATTGATTATTGCATTTTGAATATTATATTTTTTTGCTTCACGGTAGTCATTGCTGCGCAACTTTTACGGCAGGTGGGATCTAGGCCCCAATGACGACAATGATAAGGATTTGGAAGATGAATGTTTTTCCTTCTTTAATCATGCCGAAAAGAAATTGCTAGAAATTATTATAGCAAGGAAAGAGAAAAAAAAAGAAATTGCTAGAAATCATTATAGCAAGGAAAGAGAAAAAAATGTAACTTTTGGAGGCCAATATCAATGCCATCAAGTCTAAATTAGGACCCTCCATAACTACAGGTGATTATAAAGAAAAAATGAAACAATTGCAGGATTTTATTGTCAAACTAGATAAAGATTTACAAAAGAAAAAAATGAAAATATATGTCAGAGATATTAATGATTACAAGTCCAATAAAGTGTATAGATGGCAGGAGTTAGTTGAGGAACAGTCTAGCGTCCTTGGGGATGATATATCGGAAACGGATGTTGGACCTGTTCCTCCTAAGACTCCTGTGCGTCATGTTCAATATGAAGGCCAATGGAGTAATCCAGCAAGGGTGGAACAATATGGTAGAGGAAGAGGTTCTATTCAATCACCAGCCCCCCAATATGTTGTTCCTGTTTCAAACAGATTTGAACCTTTGAGACAGGATTATTCCCAACAACTGACTGGCCCATCCAACTATAGAGGACATGATCCCAGAGGGGGTTATGGAGGCCCTTCTTGGACCCCATATTACTATAATCAATACCCCCCCAGAGGTCGAGGTGGTTACCCTAGTAACCAAAGAGGGGATTTTCAAAAAAGGGGGTATGGAGGTCCGCCCTGGAGAGCCAGAGGTGGTTCCAACCCCAGAGGTCGAGGGAGGGGCAATTACCCCCAAGACCAGAAAGAGGAGGAATGGAGGCCATGGTATTCCATGGCACCACCCCCCTTTTTCCAAGATGTAAGAAACGGAGAACCAGAGGATGTCGAGGGGGGAAACGGAAAAAGAAAGAGAGAAACTTAGCAGCTGGTATATTTAACCTTAGCGACGCCATCTTCTCAGATGACGAAAACAAAGTTCTACAACTAGGACTTCGATTTACAATTGATAGAGATTTTGATAAGTTTAATGTTTTTATTGATTTTCAAAAGTTCATAAGAAAGATTAACATAAAAATGTTTTTTGCTAGAAATAGTCCGACATCAAAAGAGATTGGTGAGGAATTTATCCACACCAATTTAAGGAATAATTCCATTTTTAATCCCAAGGTGTCGAATAATCATTTTGTTGAGGTCTTCAAATCATTAGTGGAACAAGATTTGAAACGACCTAATATCCGTCCAAGTAGAAAGAAAAAAGATATTGAAAAAGGTCTACTTTTACTAGAAAAAAAGAAAGACAAAGGGGGAGGGGTCGTCATTTTGAATAAAAGTGACTACTTGTCAGAACTGAATCGTTTAGTCACAGACACTGAGACTTATGAAAAACTAAAAGGAAATCCTACTAAGAAATATAAGGCTAAACTTAAATTGTTGATTAAGGCTGCTAATCAAGCGGGAATAATCAATAAAAAAGAAACTAGATATTTGATTCCTGATGCACCACGGGTGCCTGTTATCTACCAGCTGCCAAAAATACACAAGGACCCCTTAAAGCCCCCGGGGAGACCCATAGTAAGTGGGGTGGATTCACTGTTCGCAAGATTAGGTGAATATCTTGACCATTTTTTGCAGCCCCTGGTGCAGAAATGCCCAGCATATCTCAAGGATAGCAGGGACTTAATTGGCCTTATTGATCCCTTGGAAATTGATGACGACCATATTTTGGCTAGTGTAGATGTTAATTCGCTCTACACTAACATCAAGCAGAATCACGCATTGCAGGCAGTAAAGTGGGCTCTCGAGGACACTATAGTCAAGTCCAAACAGAAGGACTTCATTCTAGAGTCTCTGGAACTAGCAATGAGCCATAATTTTTTCTGGCATGAATGGGAATATTATAGGCAAAAAAGGGGAGTGGCGATGGGCGCCAAATATGCCCCTTCAGTCGCCAATCTCTTCATGAGTTGGTGGGAGTCACAGGCTATATATGGCCAGGCCATACCTCATTTGAGGTTTTATAAGCGCTATATTGATTTGACATTTTTATCATATGGGCAGGATCAAAAGAAAGTTTTTGTAATTTTCTACAAATGTTTGGCACTAATCCATATGGAATCTCCTTCTCGGAGGTATCCAGTCAGGAATCGGTTAATTTTCTAGATCTAGTGATCTTTAAAGATCACGGCAGACTCTCTACTCGTACCTTCTTTAAAGAGGTTGATCACAATGGATATATTCCTCTAGGAAGTTGCCATCATCCTAGATGGCTTAGAGGAGTACCCAAAAGCCAATTATTAAGGATTCGTAGAAATTGTAAAAACATTAAGGATTATGAGATACAATCAGAAATTATCTGTAATAGGTTTAAAGAAAAAGGTTACAAGTCTGAGGAGTTGCATAAAATTAGAGATGACATCCGAAATTTAAGTAGAGAATCTCTTTTAAAGGGCACTAAGAGGGTCAAGAAAGAATATGGGACCGCCTTCATGACTGGTTTCACCAGACAATATAAACAATTTGAGAAAATTGTGAAGGATCATTGGCCATTGCTACTTAAAGATCGGGAACTCGTTAAGATCCTACCACATATTCCACAATTCATTTACACCAAACCACCCACTTTGCAATTACAGCTTGCGCATAATGTCGTTAATCCCCCAGAAAAACCATGCACCTTCCTCGATCAAACTGGCTTTTTTAGCTGCGGAAGGTGCGTTGTTTGTCGTACCTCTAAACATAGGGTGAGAAAAACGACACAATTCACATCTCTAACCCAAGGTAAAATTTATAAAATTAAAAAATTCATGACGTGACCACCCACGTCACTTATCTTCTTGCCTGTCCATGTGGGCTCCAGTACGTGGGTAGGACTACCAGACAATTAGGTATCAGACTGAGGGAACATGTGAATAGAATAAGAAAAGGCTTCAAACATCATAGCCTTTCTAATCACTTCAGACTTTTTCACAATCATGATCCCAGAGGTCTGAGATTCTGTGGTATCGACAGGATGGAGCAACACTGGCGGGGCACTAAACTTAAACAGGCGTTATCCAGAAATGAAACCCAGTGGATCCATAGATTAGGTACTCTCCATCCACATGGCCTCAACATAGATCTTGATTTAAATTGTTTCTTATCTAATTGGTAATTTTCACTTTATATTTTATCCTTTTCTTGTTGTTTTTTATTTTTACGTTTATTTTTTTATTTTTATTTTTTTATTTTTTTTTTATTTTTATTTATTTTTATTTTTTATTTATTTTTATTTTTATTTTTCATTTCAATTCTATTTTTTATTTTTATTTCTATTTTCATCTTTATTTTTTATTTTTTATTTTTATAGATTTCGTTTTTGATGTATACTCATTTTCATTTTTATTTTTTTTTCTTTTTTTATTTTTTATTTTTTTTTTATTTTTTATTCATATTATTTTCTATTAACATACATCCTTATCAATTGCTTTTAATTTAGTTTTATTTTGGTATTCTCAAGTATATTAATACCTCTTTTGGATATAGTTTGTATTCCTAATAAGTTTTATATTGTATATTCTTTTATCATGTTCCGTCATTTTGTTCACTTTTCATTAAAGTTTTTATTGAGCAATTGACAACAGGAAATGATGTAATTTGGAAGCAAACTAGAACCTAGTCCAATTGAATGTATTTTACTGATTGGCTGGTTAGCTGAGAGGCTTTTATTTATAAGGCTTGCTTTATGGCCGGAAGTGATGTCCTTGATAACGCCCTGGAGGAGGGGCGAAATGCATCGACGTAACTTCCAGTTTGAGAGCCAGTGACGCTGCTTCCTGTTCCATTGGAACGCATGCCAGATCCGTGCACCCGGAACATGCTGATCCTTGTCTTCCCTGTAGTCACTATAGCACAGGATATTCCAGGTTTATTCTCAGCGATACTACACATGATATCTTTTCTGTTTCTTTTCCTCCACGGCATCTATTTATTTGGAGATTTTGCTGACTTATCTGGAGC
This sequence comes from Lithobates sylvaticus, assembly GCA_028564925.1. Lineage (NCBI taxonomy): Eukaryota > Metazoa > Chordata > Amphibia > Anura > Ranidae > Lithobates > Lithobates sylvaticus. Next base: position 78,811,084 of record CM053032.1, read on the forward strand.
ATTACTGGGATCCCTGACATCATTCATCCCCCCACCAAAACGCTTTTAAGACCCTAGGACTGCAAAGCCGTGGGTCATTTTCCTCTGGTGAGTGGGGTTTTAAAGGGGACTACCGTCTAGTGACAACCTGCAAATCTTATTATCAAAACCATCCAAATAATATTAGTCTGTATATTTGTTTTTTCATCACTAATTATGCAGTATTGATTATTGCATTTTGAATATTATATTTTTTTGCTTCACGGTAGTCATTGCTGCGCAACTTTTATAATCGTTGTGCATTTTCACATATGATTGTTATTTAACCATTTCACAGTGGTGATTTATATCCGCTAGCGCAGCCTTTATATCTTACTCAATGGCTGATTACACACTTTTGATGTTTACATGTTGGTTGCTCTTAAAAAAACTCACAGAAAAAAATGTATGTGCAAATTTCTCCAAAACATATGAGAATGTCCAGTAGGCAACTGATGATTTGGCAGTTAGATTGACAAAAGATGGCTTTTCTAATCATTTGCTGCTATTTTGATGTGATTAGTGAGCTAAGGATAGAGTTGCACAGGGCTTCCAACCTATGTACAGCTCTGTATACAGAACAGTATGAAAACATTAACGGTCCAGTTCACTTCTAGTCTATTCACATTGTTTTCAATCAAGCCCTGATGAAGGGGACATTTTTGGACCCCCAAAATGTATTGGCAACTCTTTGGATTGCCCGCCTGTTGTTTATTGGAATAAAGTCCTATCTGGACATTTTAGCAGTGGTGTGACACTTCAGTTTACATTTTTGCTACATTACACTACAAAACAAGAAACCATCGATATTCCCTCGGGTGTAGAAGCTGCCTGGTTGGGAATCGGATTATTTACATCAACATCAATACTATTAGATTGCATTACCAATAAGATAACCTTATGGATCCAGCAATATTTTTCCACTTCCCTCAATTCCTGTACCTCGACTTTGTCCCAATGAGTACAAACAGGTACAATTTGTTATACTGTGTGTCATACTACTACTTTGCAGAAAGTCAAAGAATGAATTAATAATTCACAAATACCCATTATTACGTTTTACACACATGCTTTATTTTTTTTACGCTTGGGCTACATTTATAGGGATACTTCTTCCATTAACTGTTCAAAAGATAATTATTTCATACCATATAACAAAAAAATATTGCTGGTAGGGACATTTGAAATAAACACCCAACGTTTTTTAAGTTAATATCCACCAATGCCCCCTTCCTTTTTTCATTTTACATCACATATACATTCCTCCCATAATACTTGGTGACTTGCGTCAACAGAAACATTCCAAGAGTTAAAAAAACTTGGCATGTTTCCCCACATTCTCTGCCCTTTTTCCTCTCAGTTTTCCCATGTCACACAAACTCCACGCTCCTTCTGTTCCCAGATGGATGTTCTGTCTCCCTATCTCATAAGAGAAATTGGGGAGGGGTGATGGGATTCTCACCCTATGTCACCAATATGGTATTTCATATATATTTGTCTATTGCAGGTCTATATATAATACTACTAGATTATGGAGGCTTCTGAAGTTTAGGATATGCCAAAAATATTAGTGTGGATGAAAGAAAACTAAGTTTACTATTATGCCCCGTACACACAAGCGGATTTTCCGTTGGAAAAATCTTGAATGATTTTTCCGATGGAATTCCGCTCAAGCTTGGCTTGCATACACACGGTCACACAAAAGTTTGCTGAACTTTCGACCGTCAAGAACGCGGTGCTCTACAACACTACGACGAGCCGAGAAAATTAAGTTCAATGCTTTTGAGCATGCGTCAAATTGTTTCCGAGCTTGTGTAGGAATTTTGTGCGTCGGAATTACTACAGACGATCAAACTTTTTCCGACCGAAAAATTGAGAACCTGCTCTCAATCTTTTGCTGGCTGGAATTCGGCCAGCAAAAGTCCGATGGAGCATACACACATTCATTTACAGAAGGGCACCCAGTTTCGGAGATGTGGTTGTTAAAAAAGTATTAGACCCACCCTCCCGGCCCCCCACATTTTGGGACAGAGATGGGTTCTTTTCATGCCGGAAATGTAAACCCTGCCGCAAAGTATTGCGCCCAATAAGGGGCATGCAGGAATTCATTTCTACATCAAATAACAGGGAGTTTTCTATTAATGAGTTTATTACCTGTAATACTACCCATGTAGTATATGTTTTGAAATGTCCCTGCGGTTTGATGTATGTGGGAAGGACCAAAAGGCTGCGGCGCATTAGAGTAGCCGAGCACATACACAATATCGTAATAGGTTATAAGGACCATAATGTTTCCTTGCATTTCAAATTACATCATAACCAAGACCCATCAGGATTATTATTTTGGGGTATCGACCATATTAAGCCCTCGTGGAGGGGTTCAAATATGGTACGTGAATTATCAATGCGTGAAACAAAATGGATTTTTTTGTTGGCTACTCTGTCCCCTAAGGCAGTGGTCATCAACCCTGTCCTCAGGGCCCACTAACAGGCCAGGTTTTGTGTATTACCTTGGGGAGATGCAGACTAGAATACTGCAATCACTGAGCAGCAAATTATATCACCTGTGTTGTATTTCAGTTATCTTGCAAACCTGGCCTGTTAGTGGGCCCTGAGGACAGGGTTGATGACCACTGCCCTAAGGGGTTAAATATTGAGCTTGACATTAACTGTTTTATCAGTGATTATTGATTTCCCCCTTTGCCTTTTTTTATATATATCAAATTTTAAATATGATCCTATCAGATTTTATTTTATTTAATAAATTAGGAAGTATAATTGGATATGATACCTTTTTCTGTGAGTTGTCTGCAATAATGAGTAGATTTTTATTGAGATATAGATGTGTTCACATTTGTATATTTATTGGATTTATTTTTATTAAAAATCGTTTTAATATAGGATGTTATTAAGTGGAAGTGCAAACCCAGCTATTACTTATTCTAACTATTATAAAGTATAACACAATAAAGGTTGTTTTAAATGATTACTAAAATACTGTGTATGCAGTGAAAGGCCATGAACTGGTTATCTAGCAATAGACAATTAGAGGAGTATGGTGTTTTCATGTATTACCTATTGGTGTGCGCAAGTCTGATTAGATTAGCGGAACACACAGTGTTAAAATAGACACCAATATAAGCCGGCACGTCGCATCGTTAGGCCACGCCCTTTGATAAAGTCGTGATGACGAAACACGTCAGGGCGTGACCTATACGACGACCGGAAGTGACGTTGACGCTCCTTGCGTTCCACGAGAAGGCTATCACAAACCGGAAGGGGAATAGGAGACGCTGTGAACAGTGAGAGTGTTCACTCCATCACCCTACCAACCGGTTTATTGCCTGGCAAACATTTAGCAATACGAATGTGAGATAACCAAGGACTGGCCTCATTGCAAGGAGCTTCAAAAGGAGAACAAGTGATGTTTTATTGTGCAATGTGGAAAATATTCTGAAAAATATTTTTAGAAAATAAAGATTGTTCAAACGTACTGGACTATCTGGATCTTTTATCATTTTATATATAAAACGCACTGGCTGACCACTGATGATTGGAGGTGATGGTGTATAAAGAAAGCGATCTAAGAGATTATAACTTGGGAGATTTTGACTCAATGCTGATAACATTAAGGATTGCGGTGAGTTTAAACCCCAGAGGGGAGTGTGGAACACGGGTGAAGCGATTTGGTGGAAGTGTATACTACCAGCAGTCAACATTTCTCTCTTCACTTGCTCTATAATGTGTGGACTTTCTCTCATTCTTAAAACACCATGACACTAACAATGTATTAATATATCAGATTGCCAGTGATATGTTTTAAGGATCCCCATAGCACAATATTGTTGTTTTTTATATATCTATTTTTGATTAATAGTATATATATTTATCTGGTCATATAATTATCCAGAGGAGCGCCGCTAAATGGTGAAAAGATTTTAACGAATTTTGCGATTAAGAATTTTATTTACCATTAACAAACAGTGCATATGTTTTTGACGTAAGCGGCTGCCACAGGGCAACCTACAGAATTTCTAACTATTGTTTATTTATATTTTTTACCATTCATTGCGCCGAGATAAAGGGGAGAGGTGCATTGCGGCGCCTGACATCTTTTTCCTTTTTTGTTTTGGAGCATACACACAGTCGCATTTTTCGACTAAAAGCTCTCGTCTGTCTTTTTCTGGCCGAATTTACGATTGTGTGTACGCGGCATAAGGGATTTCCTATAAAATTCACATATTTATCTTTTTCCAATGGGGGGGGGGGGGGGTGCTTAATATTATGTAACCCTCAGCACTGTTCTGACAGGGAAGTAGAGAGAGATTGTCTGTTCCTAGTGATCAGGAACAGTGATCTCTCTCCTCCTCTATTCAGTGCACTCCCCCCACGGTTAGAAACACCTCTCAGGGAACACCATTTAACCCCTTGATCACCCCCAGTGTTAATCCCTTTCCTTCCAGTGTAATTTATACAGTAATCAGTGCATTTTCCAGTGTCATTTATACAGTAATCAGTGCATTTTTCTAGCACTGATTGCTGTATAAATGACAATGGTCCCAAAATAGTGTCAAAAGTATCCCACCTGTCTACCGCAATGTCGCAGTCCCGATAAAAATCGCAGATCGCCACCATTACTAATAAAAAAAAATTATAATAAAAAGGCCATAAATCTATCCTCTATTTTGTAGACGCTATAAGTTTAGCGCAAACCAATCAATATACGCTTATTGTGATTTTTTTTTAACCAAAAATATGTAGAAGAATACATAACGGCCTAAACTGAGAAGGAAATAATTTTTTTTGGATATTTTTTGGGGATATTTATTATAGCAAAAAGTAAAAAATATTGCTTTTTTTTTCAAAATTGTCGCTCTTTTTTTTTGTTTATAGCGCAAAAAATAAAAACCGCAGAGGTGATCAAATACCACCAAAAGAAAGCTCTATTTGTGGGACATGGTTTGGGTGCAACGTCGCATGACCGCGCAATTGTCAGTTAAAGTGACGCAGTGCCGTATTCCAAAAAGTGCTCTGGTCAGGAAGGAGGTAAATACTTCCGGGGTTGAAGTGGTTAAACAAGGTCTAAATGGGCCATTGACATGCATCACAGTTGAACTTAGGAATGTGTCTTTGCAAAGTTAAACTAAATGAAATCCTCTTATTTTTGCTTGGGGATAGATTGAAGAGGGATTTGAAGTCTTGTCCGTTTTTGGGGGTGTCTGGCAAATTTTGCCACTTTCTCCTTCAAATTTATTCACTTCCTGTCACATAGCCAAACAGGAAGTTAGGGCAAAACCCTACCAATGTCTTTCCTTGGGGACACACAGGTCAGTCTAAATAGTTTCCCCATTAGGTAAATTGCACTGTAGCATTTTGCTGTGTACACCTCAAATTATTAGGTATCTTGGACTTTGGGGTTTATTTACTAAAGGCAAATCCACTTTGTACTACAAGTGCACTTGGAAGTGCAGTTGCTGGAGATCCGAGGGGGACATGCAAGGAAAATAAAAAAACAGCATCTCTGCTTCTACATGATTGGATGATAAAATCACCAGTGCTTCCCCTCAGATTTAGAGCGAGTACACTTGTATTGCAGATTGATTTTGCCTTTAATAAACCCCAAAATACCTAATAATGTGGGGTGTACACAACAAAGGGCAATTTGCCTAATTGGGACACTAGGTATATTGACCTGTGTGTCCCCAAGGAAAGACATTGGTAGGGTTTTACCCTCACTTCCTGTTTAGCTATGTGACAGGAAGTGAAGACAATTTTAATAAAAGGGACACAAAGCCCAACCTAAAAAAGACAAGCAGGGATTCTAACACTCACTTGGTTTCCCTCAAATGCCCACAATTAGAATAGGATTCTCTTAAGCTCGATTTTAGCTCAGTGCTCTAAATCAGTGCTTCTCAACCCTGTCCTCAAGTACCCTCAACAGGCCATGATTGCAGCTTTTCTTTCATCTTGCCCAGGTGTGTTAAATCACAGACAATGGCTTTGTATTTTGGACAGCTATTTTAGCCAAAATAAATTCCCAAAACATGTACTGTTGTGGGGTACTTGAGGACTGAGGCTGAGAACCACTGTGCTAAAAAATGGAAAATTGAATACTTACCGCTCTGTAATTTTCCTTTCCAGGTGACTATCCATGGCAGCATACGCACAATCAATGCATATGCTACCATGAAGGCACCAGGAAAGTAGCTTTTAGAGAAATCAGACCTTTTTTGTTTTAGTTAAGCTGCAGCAGGGAAATTTGTTGCATGAAAATTAACAAAACACATAAAACATAAAAATTTGCTACAAATTTTATTGGTCAACAAAACAGGACTTGGAAAAGAGCAAGGAAAGCAAAAAAAAAAAACACATGTATGGTAATTTGAGACACTAACAGAATATGGTTTTGAGGTCCTTTGCAGAGGAAATTAACAGGAGTTAAAAGGACTGCACCCACAAATGGACATCTATTAAGGATTTAAACATTAGTCACATCTTGAGGAAGATTTTGCAAAATAATGCAGCACAGACAATTACATCAAAGAGAAACAACACATTGACAACATCAAAAATATTTCAGGGGAAAGTATCCCCCCACCCAAAAAAATACAATATACCAAAGTAAAAAAAAAAAATGCTCTAAAACATCTGTTTTGCAAAGACATAAGAAACAAAACACAAAGAGAAAATCCAGGTGTTATGAAAGACAAACTCTTGCCGCTTTCCAGGCCAAGGTAAAGAATGCTATCTTCAAGCTTTATATAACATAGGTTTGTGTGCTAATGAGGCAATTGAAAATACATGAACAGTCCATGAAACACACAAAAATGCAAGTTCACCCAGTGAAGAGACAGAACTTCAAAGTGGATACACCTGTTAAGGATGTCCTTAAATTACTAACCCAAAAAACATACTCTCTGAACATGCCCAGAAACATCCAAGTGCTGTTCACACAAAAAGAAGAAAAAAAAAAAGCAAAGTACCTGAGCAGGCCGAGACCAACCCAAATGCAGCTAGCACAAAATAAGCCACCCCCTGTCCAAAATTAAGCACATCATCCAGCATGCTACAAAATTACAGATGGGACAAACACCCCCCGGCCCAGGGAGGCAAACAAAGAGCCTAACATGGGTAAAAGTTATACAACAAATACCATTGTAGTCTATGGGAAATCTATATACTATAAGGCCTGCCCTATATACTCTGCCGAAAATTTGGCCTTAGGTGTCAGTGGTACCAGAATACTGTAAGCCCCCACAGTTACTCTTGTTGGGTGCAGGAAGGTGCCCTGCTGTGAAATACTATATCAAAAATTGTAATTACATGTACCTGTTAAACAGGGGCAGAAAAATTGGGCCTTGGGTAACAACACTGTAACCCCTCACAGATACTTGTGCTGGGCGCTGGAACGGGCCCTGCTGTGAAATATTATATCCTCCATGAGTCGAACCCTCTTACTGAGACCACACACCACTACATGAGAAAATGGTCTCATCTATTAGGTAAACCTATTACGGTCCATGTATGGGATAGGATTTGGTCTTCTACTTTTAAGTCCTCCAAATGTGTAACCCAAAGGGAAACGGCCATAAAGATTCTCATGTTTTGGTATAAAACCCCTGATGTCATTCACAAATACGATTCCTCAGTCTCGCCACGCTGCTGGCGTTGCGGAACTGACACAGGTTCTTTATTTCATATTTTTTGGCAGTGTTCTCTGAGCCAACCCTTCTGGCATGTTGTGAGGCTACTAATACAGAAGGTGGTGGACGTGTCACTTCCGTTAGATCCCTTAAATTGTTTATTGGGGCTTCCTTTTTCAGGCTTAATCAAAAAATTTAATCGGCTGATATCCTACAATTTGCTAGCTGCCAAAAGGCTTATTCCATTGTGCTGGTTGTCCAACACACCTCCTCCGTGGTCTAGATTTCTCCACCTGGTAGCTGAGATTCAGAGGATGGAATATCTAATGGCCTCTGTACATGATTCTATCTCCCAATTTGATAAAGTTTGGGAACCTTGGGATCGATCGGAATATGGGACCCCTATGCCAACGGTCACAACTGAGAATGTATTAGCATTGCGTTAAGTGCTACCTTCCTCCTCCTCCCACATCTATGTATGCTACTTGGGGCCTTCTTGGATTCTATGTTATCTACCATATACCCTCCACAAAACTCTTTATCTCTTTATTTTTGTGAATGCTCTTTGTTATTGAATTTTATTATTTACCTACGAGTTGTTTACTTTATATAATTTTTGACAAAATGTGCAGATCACCCCTGTGCTCTGTATTTATGGACACTGTTTATCCGTACCTACTATTTCTATAATTTTCACTGATATCATTATGCTTTCATTATCAGTGCATTATGCATTGTACAACAATTTTGTATTTGTTCTTTTATAACCCAATAAAAATACAATTTTGAAAAAAAAAGTTCATGTGCGTGTAAAGGTAGGCGTCCCAATACTTTAATAATATAGTGTAGCTGTGTTCTGTAATGTTTTAATGTAGTAGCGATTCTCAGCTAGACTTTCTGTTGTTATAAAGTCTTAGGCCCCGTGCACACCTTAATGCCGCGTACACACGATCGGAATTCTCGTCGGAAAAAACTCTGACGGTTTTTCCGACGGAATTCCGACGGAATTCCGACAGAATTCCGCTCAAGCTGTGTTGCCTACACACGATCACACCAAATTCCTACGGTCAATAACACAGCGGCATAAAACGTTCGACAGAACTATAAAAGGGAAGTTTAATGCTTCCGAGCATGCGTCGAATTGTTTCCGAGCATGCTGTCGGAATTTTGCGTGTCGGAATTGCATACACACGATCGGAAAATCCGATAGAAAGGTTTTCCGTCGGAAAATTTGAGAACAGGTTCTCAATTCAAAGTCCGTCGGAAATTCCGACAGAAAAAGACCGTTAGGCATACACATGGTCGGAAAATCCGATGAAAAGATCCCATCGGACTGTTTCCATCGGAAATTCCGACCGCGTGTACGCCGTATTAGAGTATTGGAATTGCGGGCAGAGTTGTGAAATTCTGTCCACGATTCAAACTCGCGTTAAAGTCACGGCAAAATGCACAATGCATGTTTGGGTGCCATTATTTCTTAATGGCACTTTAAATGCAGTTAGCAGGTGTGTGTTTTGTCATACATTTTGTTCTACAACAAACACACTACAAATGCGCCAAACGTGTGCTGAAAAAAACATACAATGCTCTTTGCCCAAAAAGGCTCTTGAGCTTCTTTGACACTTAGTTTGTGCATAGGGCAGGCCATTCAAATGTCCTTCCCTATGCGCTACTGCAGAAACGCCCAAAAACATGCAAAAAATGTGAGTGGAAACACACGTCCCCAATACATGAAGTATAAATGGGGCCATAAGGCCCATTCACAGTGCCCCAACAGCTTCCGCACACTAAACTGAAGTCCCAGGCCCCTTACACACGGAGTGGAGCCTGCTGTGATCAGCAGGGGATTCGTGAGCACATCTGTGCAAGCTTAGTTTATGTACAGCGTATACATTTTACATCAGGCTACCTCCGATCCAGTCTTCCAAAATGGAAAAGGATGCTTTCTTTTTTACCAGACCTGTATGGACCCAGAAGTAGGCAGATGGAAAGGGACACAAGTCTGTTTACATCTGCCAGTCCATAGGGTTCCATGGACCTTCCGATGAGGTCCACCAGAAAAACTGACAGGCAGACGGAATGCCCGTGTTAAAGGAGCCTAAGGTTGGCAGTACAGCAGAATTATCAGTCGGTTAGATCAAGAGTGAAAGTATGTATGCATTGTATTGTTTGGCCATAGAACTTATAGAAACAAGAAGAAAAAAGTATAGCTTCTATTTAATTAAAGAACTTTTATTTTTTATCCTGGAATTCTTCCCTACAAAGTGAGAAGAAGAAAACAATTAGTGCCCTGTAATTACAATTTCCTAGCAGTCATCCATTTCTATGTAACTGTGTAGGAAGGAAAAAGCTCAGCGATTAAAACCTTGCAACACAATTGAACTTTTTGTCAAATTCAAAACATAATCAGTACAGTATGCACAGAGCAAGACATCAGATTTCATCAGCTTAGCTTTCAACATTCTTAGTAAGATCAATAACTGATTGCTTGCTGTGGGGTACGACACCTTGCACGCACCCTTTTGCTTAGTGGAGTCGTTATGTCGGCCACTTTAAGATCGCTAGGGGGCGCGCAACGCCGGAGCCTATGCGCGTGGCCAGCGGTCGCGAAGTCCCAGTAAGTCCCATCCCCCCACAGTTAGAAACACCTCCCTAGGACACACTTAACCCCTTGATCGCCCCCCAGTGTTAACCCCTTCCCTGCCAGTGACATTTATACAGTAAGGCAGAGTATATATATATTAGAATATATTGGAATTCTTCCCTACAAAGTTAGAAGAAGAAAACAATTAATGCCCTGTAATTACAATTTCCTAGCAGTCATCCATTTCTATGTAACTGTGTAGGAAGTAAACAGCTCAGCGATTAAAACTTTGCAACACAATTGAAATTTTTGTCAAATTCAAAACATAATCAGTACAGTATGCACACAGCAAGACATCAGATTTAATCAGCTTAGCTTTCAACATTCTTAGTAAGATCAATAACTGATTGCTTGCTGTGGGGTACAACACCTTGCACGCACCCTTTTGCTCAGTGGCGTCGTTACAGGGAGGAAAGGGAGGGGGTTGCCCCCAGGTTATTCCTTGTCCCCCCGTGTGCCCCCCGCTAAATTCCGCTGCAGAGCAATGGTGGAACGGAGACTCTGACCGTTACTTGTGTCATGTACTAAGTCTGCAGTTTCTTATCATCTCTTGTACCATGTCAGCAGTCTCTGACCTTCTCTTGTGCCATATCTACTGTCTCTGATCATCTCAAGTGACATGTTCGCAGTCTCTGACTGTCTCTTGTGCCATGTCGGCAATCTCTGACCTTCTCTTGTGTCACGTCCACAGTCTCTGGACATCCCTTGTGCTATGTCCGCAGTCTCTGATCATCTCTTGTGCCATGTCCACAGTCTCTGATCGTCTCTTGCGCCATGTCTGCAGTCTCTGATTGTCTCTTGTGCCATTTCTGCACTCTCTGCCTGTCTCGTATACCCTCTCTGCAGTCTCTTACCTTCTCTTGTGTCATGTCCGCAGTCTCTGACTGTCTCTTGTTCCATGTCGGCAATCTCTGACCTTCTCTTTTGCCACGTCCACAATCCCTGGACATCCCTTGTGTCATGTCCACTGATGGGGAAGTAAAGGTGATGTCACCCTAGCACAGGGAGCTGGCATCTCTGCTATGGTGGGACCGCTTCACTGGCTGTATGTGTACAGTCCAATGACCATGCTAACCTCCCATCCCTCCTGGGAGAATACAGTGTTTTTTGTTAGTGGCAATAAATGCATGCTAAAAATCCGACATACTGCTTGTACCCAAGCTGATCAATGGATCAATTTGGGTACAATCAGCCTACCAATACATGGATTGAATCTTGTCCGGTCCCTGCTGAAATGGCTGAGAGTCAAACCATCTATGGCCGACTTTAGGCTGAACTACAAGAATGATCTATGTTGCATACTTACATTGTTTCTGCTTGCACAATGTAAGGGTGTACAGCATATCTCATACCTGCCGAGCAGCTGGGAAGAAAAAATCACTGTAGTAGCCAGCACTGCTACAGTGATAGCTGTAACCTTCTGTGCCCTGCTCCGGTTCTATGCAATCAGATTCTCTTCTCCACACTGACCATAAGGAGGTGCTTGTTCAGCACTGCCAACATTTATAGAACATCTTGTATTTTTTACAATGAATACAATGTGTACTGTGATTGGATGAGGTGAAGATAATGGCACCCCTCCTCTCAACTTTGTCCAATCAGAGAATGCCTTGTATTCATTAAAAATTTTTTTAGGGTGTCCTATAAATTGGGACAGTGCTGAGCAAGTAACCCCCTGTGTCCAGTGTGCAGAGGCTGAGTCGGTCTCACAGAACCCATGCAAGACCTGGAAGATCGTGGCTATTTCTGTAGCAGCACTACAGTGACTTCCAGATTCAACAGTGGCCCATAAGGTATGGGATATGCATACTTACATTCCCTATGAACTAGTTAATCCACAGCGCTGTCCCAAACCAGTATCAATCAAATTCACAATCAGTGCATATACCTCTATACATGATTAGAGAATACAGTATATATAGAGTAGGTAATCAGAAATAAATATATACAGTTAGGTCCATATATATTTGGACAGAAGCACAATTTTAGTTTTTTTCAGGTATTTACCAAAACATATTCAAGCTATAGTTATATAATGGATATGGGCTGAAAGTGCACACTCTCTGGTTTAACTTGAGGGTATGTACATCCAAATCGGAGGAAGGGTTTAGGAATTACAGCTCTTAAGAACAGCCATCCCCTCTTTTTCAAGGGACTTAAAGTAATTGTACAATTAAATCAAAAGCTGCTTCATTGCCAGGTGTGTGCTACTCCTTCATTATTTCTTCATTAATTAACTGCTTGCTGACCAGCTGCCATCATTATACTGCAACCGGTTGACTCTCCTGGGCGAATCACCGTAGGTGTACGTCGGCCGCTTTAAGAGCTCTAGTCAGTCCCATCCCCTCACAGTTAGAAACACCTCCCTAAGACACACTTAACCCCTTGATTTCCCCCTAGTGTTAACCCCTTCCCTGCCGGTGACATTTATACAGTAATAAGTGGCTATTTTTAGCTCTGATCGTTATATATATATATATATAAATTTATAAATGTCAATGGTCCCAAAAAAGTGTCAAAAGTGTCCGATCTGTCCACTGCAATGTCGCAGTCCCATTAAAAATCGCTGATCACCGACATTAGTAGTAAAAAAAAAATTAATAAATAAAAATGGCATAAATATATCCCTTATTTTGTAGACACTATAACTTTTGTGCAAACCAATCAATGCAATTGTTTTACCAATTTACCAAGCACTCTGTGCTTCTATACACTCACCAGATATTATTGACGTTGTGTTTTCTAGCACAGAAGTCAAAGTATGCTTGTGGATATTACCCTTCTGGGTCTTGGCAGGTATATTCAACTTCTCCTTCTCCTTTCTTTCCTCCACCACTACTTTCCTCTCCCAGTGTTCTGTTAAACTGTCCTTCTCAGACTTGTGTGCCTCAAATACCATACAGGGGAACAAGAGGGGGAGCCCGCATAGTGTAATACCGCTTTATTAAATAATATAAATTAAAAACACTGCACTCACATTACAGTAGTATCAAAACTGCAATTAGACCCAGAAGCACTGCCGAGGTGCCGCTGCACCTAATTTTAGGTTTGGGTTTGAATGGCAGCGCTGTGTGCTAAATAATGCCAAGCAGGACAAATATAAGTATAATTCCTAGAGTTCAGCTTTAAGCATTGTGCACTGTGCACAGCAGTAGCATGTACACTGTATGGCAGCCCTCAAATTTTCCACTTCCCTATTCGCATTTTGCGAGGAGAAAATGATGGCTGGCGAGTGTGGGCTGCCCGGGGGCGGGCACCACCAGTAGGCAGGGTTGAATGGGTGCGCCCAGGAGAAGAGAGCATGGAGGAAGAAAGGGCGACCGAATCATCACAGGGAAAAAGAGCGTGGAGGAAGAGGAGAGCTGGCCGGATCACAGAGTAGGGATTGCCCCCTGTAACAGCTTACATTTGAATTGCCTCTGCTCGTGGTCACACACAGTGCCACCTCCTGACCCAGCGCCTGTGACAGACAGAACATCAGTCCAATGCCGGTGTGAATGCTGAAATGATGGACACAGGTGAGGCTGCAATGATGGGCACTGGTCGCACTGCAATGATGGGCAGAGGTGAGGCTGTAATGATGGGCACAGGTCATGCTGCAATGATGGGCACAGGTGAGGCTGCAGTGATGGGCACAGGTGAGGCTGCAATGATGGGCACAGATGAGGCTGCATTGGTGGGCACTGGTCACACCGCAATGATGGACACAGGTGAGACTGCATTGGTGGGAACTGGTCATGCCAAAATGATGGGCACAGGTGAGGCTGCATTGGTGGGCACTGGTCATGCCAAAATGATGGGCACAGGTGAGGCTGCATTGATGGGCACAGGTGAGGCTGCGTTAAGGGGCACTGGTGAGGCTGCACTGATAGACACTGATACATTTTTTGTTAAAATTTATTTTTTTATTTATGTTATTTCATGAGATAATATCTTAGGGTGTGTTTAGGGGCGGAATTAGGGGTGAGGTAAGGGTTTGTGGGGCAACTGGTGGCGAGTAACCCTTAAGGCTTGGATAGTAGCTCAGGACTTGAAAATTTAAGCCCTGCTGTATGACATGTGCATAGAATTAAATCTACATGGTTCAAAGTCTGATGCAGATAGAGCCAATTAGCAAAGATATTAAGATTTTCTGATTTGCTCAGTTTAAGATTACATCCGACAAGGGCCGATTAACACTCAGCAGAGATTCACAGATATTTTCTGATTTGCTCAGTTGAAGATTGGATCTGCATAGGGCCAATTAACTGTTAACATAAATTTACAGATATTTTGTCATATGCTGTTTATTCACTCCTGTTATTGATTTCTTTTAGCTTTTTTTCATTTTTTTTCAAAGGAAAATAAAAATGTTGGGTTTTCCCTTAAAAAGCAGTATATGGGATGATGCTGAAATTCATAGCCTTTTAATTATAATGGGATAAAAATGCATATAAAAGCAATGGAGAAAGCCTTCAAAAAATACAAAGTTGAGGGATCAGGGCGGCTAAGATAGAACACGAAAGACACATAGCGGAGGAGAGAAAAAAAGAAATTATTTATGTATGTAAACAGTAAAAAAAGGGAGGACAGACCATATTGTCCCCATAAAGAATGAGGAAGGACATCTGGTTACAAAGGATGGGGAGATGGCGAAGGTATTGAATTTATTCTTCTCCTCAGTCTTCACGAGGGAATCAGGCATCAGTAACCAAAACTGCAGTGTTTATCCTTATGACACATCACAGGAAGCACCTCTATGGTTAACAGAGGACAGAATTAAAATAAGACTTGGGAAACTTAACATTAATAAATCACCGGGACCGGATGGCTTGCATCCGAGGGTACTTAGGGAACTCAGTCAAGTAATTGCCAGACCATTGTTCCTAATTTTTACTGACAGTCTACTGACTGGAATGGTACCATGTGATTGGAGAAAAGCCAATGTAGCACCAATATTTTAAAAAGGGCCCAAAATACATCCCTGGGAATTACAGACCAGTTAGCCTAACATCAATAGTATGCAAGCTCTTGGAGGGGATAATAATGGACTATATACAAGATTTTAGTAACGAGAACTGTATCATTAGCAGTGATCAGCATGGATTCATGAAGAATCGTTCTGCCAAACCAATCAATCTATTAACATTCTATGAGGAGGTGAGATCTAGATAGAGGAAGGCCCGTAGACGTGGTATATCTGGATTTTGCAAAAGCATTTGACACAGTTCCCCATAAACGTGTACTGTACAAAATAAGGTCCATTGGCATGGACCATAGGATGAGTACAGGCAGGGCTTTTTTTCAGCTGGAAACGGGGCTGAACGGCGTTCTGCCACCTATGGCAGCCCTCTTTTTTCCAGGCTGTCACTCAACACTGAAGCCAGTAGAGGAAGTTTTCTATATTACTTCCTCCACCAGCTGTGTGCTTACGCTGACGCCCAGGGCACCTTTACCACATCTGTTAATAGGTGCCACAGGTCCAGACGCCGCAAGTTTTCTCTTCTGGGGCTTCCAGAGGTATCTTCTAACCCTGCCTGCTGCCTGTCAGATCTGTGTAGTACGGAGCCGAGTTAAGCGCTGTGAAAGTCCTCCTTGGCTCTGTGTACACTGATGATCTGACAGGTGACACTGCACAGAGAGGAGACTGCACAGTAGAATGTTCTACCTAACAGAGCGGAGCCGGTGACATTGCCATGAAGATAACCTGTGTGCTATGAACTATGAAGAGGTGAGAGAGCTGTGAAGGGAAAGGGGGAGGAAGGGGGAGGGGTGACTGTGCAGAGAGACAGTTGTGGAGACACTGAGGTTGTTCTGTAGTTGTCAGGGCTGGGGATGAAGAAGGGGGTATTTAGATTGGGCACAGTGAGAGCTGTGGGGGGAGCTATGGATTAAGGGGAGCTGTAGATAGGGGTGCAGAGGTGACATGTGGAGGGGCAGCGAGATAGTCTGTGGATGGGTTATGCCGAGGAGAGATAGTCTGTGGATGGGTTGTGCAGAGGAGAGATAGTCTGTGAATGGGTTATGCAGAGGAGAGATAGTCTGTGGATGGGTTATGCAGAGGAGAGATAGTCTGTGGATGGGTTAGGCAGAGGAGAGATAGTCTGTGGATGGGTTGTGCAGAGGTGAGATAGTCTGTGGATGGGTTGTGCAGAGGTGGGATAGTCTGTGGATGGGGGTGAAGAGGTGAGCTGTGGAAGGGAATGCTAATTTTTTTCTGCACACTGTGTGATACACACTCCTCAGCACTGCACAATATGTACTCCTGTTTGTTATGCACTCCAGAGTGCAGTACTCTGTGTGTTACACCTTCCTGAGCCTTGCATTGTGTGCGAAACTCAGTTCTGATCCTTGACCACACTCTTTATTTGGCATGACTTTACTTCTCTTCCTCAAGGAATGGTGAGATTGGGGGCAGGAGGGGGTGGGGTTTGAGGGCAGGGTTGGGGTCGGTTCGGGGGTCGCTTCGGGGGCGGGGAGTTGACTGGGGAGGGTGGGTTCCTGCACCTATTCTCTGAGAAAAAGGGCAATAACTTCTCCGCAGGATGTGGAAACCTTGCAAAAAGATCTGAACAAATGAGGTTTAATGTAGAAAAATGTAAAATAATGCATTTGGGTGGCAAAAATATAAATGCAATCTATACATTGGGGGGAGAACCTCTGGGGGAATCTAGGATGGAAAAGGACCTGGGGGCCCTAGTAGATGACGGACTCAACAATGGCATACAATGCCAAGCCGCTGTTAACAAAGCAAACAGAATATTGGCATGCATTAAAAAGGGGATCAACTCCAGAGATAAAACGATAATTCTCCCGCTCTACAAGACTCTGGTCCGGCCGCACCTAGAGTATGCTGTCCTGTTCTGGGCACCAGTCCTCAGGAAGGATGTACTGGAAATGGAGCGAGTACAAAGAAGGGCAACTAAGCTAATAAAGGGTCTGGAGGACATTAGTTATGAGGAAAGGTTGCAAGCACTGAACTTATTCTCTCTGGAGAAGAGACGCTTGAGAGGGGATATGATTTCAATTTATAAATATCGTAATGGTGACCCCACAATAGGGATAAAACTTTTTTTGTGGAAGAGAGTTTAACAAGACACGTGGCCACTCATTAAAATTAGAAGAAAAGACGTTTAACCTTAAACTACGTAGAGGGTTCTACTGTAAGAGCGGCAATGTTGTGGAATTCCCTTCAACAGGCGGTGGTCTCAGCGCGGGGGGGGGGGGGGGGCATCGATAGTTTCAAAAAACTATTAGATAGATAAGCACCTGAACGACCGCAACGTACAGGGATATACAATGTAATACTGACATATAATCACACACATGGGTTGGACTTGATGGACTTGTGTCTTTTTTCAACCTCACCTACTATGTAACTATGTAGCTATGTAACTGTGTGGTGTAATTGTGCCTTTTTAAAAGCAATTTATGAATTTCTTTGCAAAGTGTCAGTGACAGTGGATTCTATGTTCCTGATTCCAGGGTTCCCCTGTTGTTTATTTCACTAAATGATGTCCCATATTAGTTAAATAGTTATGTCAAAATACTTTGTTTCATGTCAAAATCACTCCATACATTGACAGATTAATGTATATGTTACAAATTACAGCTATTATTCAGAAAAACGAGAATATGGCAGATGCTGCATAAAAAGTGTTATTATGTTATTTTTATTTTGAAAAATTGAGCAAATACTTTAGATTCAAGGTCATCGGTGTAAATTGTATGGACATGACGATAACACTCAAAATTCTACACAGATGTGGTATTTACGAACTGTAGCAAATCTGTCACTTTGTCTTGTCTTGACCTTTGAGAAGCATATGCACGCAGCAACCTATACCTAATGTAACTTTGCCCAGTAATGGCACAGAAACAATTTGAAGCAGAAATATATATATATATATATATATATATATATTGCTGTCCCCTCAAAATAACAACACACAGCCATTAATGTCTAAACCGTTGGCAACAAAAGTTAGTATACCCCTAAGTGAAAATGTCCAAATTAGGCCCAATTAGCCATTTTCCCTACCCTTCCCTACCCGGTGTCATGTGACTTGTTAGTGTTACAAGGTCTCAGGTGTGAATGGGGAGCAGGTGTGTTAAATTTGGTGTTATCGCTCTCACTTTCTCATACTGGTCACTGGACACCTCATCGCAAACAACTCTCTGAGGATCTAAAAATAAGAATTGTTGCTCTACATAAAGATGGCCTAGGCTATAAGAAGATCGCCAAGACCCTGAAACTGAGCTACAGCATGGTGGCCAAGACCATGCAAAGGTTTAACAGGACAGGCCTCACCATGGTCGAACAAAGAAGTTGAGTGCACGTGCTCAGCTTCATACCCAGAGGTTGCCTGTGGGAAATATACGAATGAGTGGTGCCAGCATTGCTGCAGAGGTTGAAGGGGTGGGGTGTTAGCCTGTCAGTGCTCAGACCATATGCCGCACACTGCATCAAATTGGTCTGCGTGACTGTTGTCCCAGAAGGAAGCCTCTTCTAAAGATGATGCACAAGAAAGTTTAAAAACAGTTTGCTGAAGACAAGCAGACTAAGGCCATGGATTACTGGAGCCTTGTCCTGTGAGACCAAGATAAACTTATTTGGTTCAGATGGTGTCAAGCATGTGTGGTGGCAACCAGGTGAGGAGTACAAAGACAAGTGTGTCTTGCCTTCAGTCAAGCATGGTGGTGGGAGTATCATGGTCTGGGGCTGCTTGAGTACTGCTGGCTCTTGGTAGCTACAGTTCATCAAGGGAACCATGAATGCCAACATGTACTGTGACATACTGATGCAAAGCATGAAGCTGAGGATAAAGGTAATGGACTGGCCAAGCATGTCTCCAGACCTAAATCCTATTGAGCATCTGTGGGGCATCCTCAAATGGAAGGTGGAGGAGCGCAAGGTCTCTAACATCCACCAGATCCACAATGTCGTCATGGAGGAGTGGAAGAGGACTCCAGTGGCAACCTGTGAAGCTCTGGTGAACACCATGCCCAAGAGGGTTAAGGAAGTGCTGGAAAGTAATGGTGGCCACACAAAATATTGACACTTTGGGCCCAATTTAGACATTTTCACTTAGGGGTGTACTCACTTTTGTTGCCAGCAGTTAAGACATTAATGGCTGTGTGTTGAGTTATTTTGAGGGGACAGCACATTTACACTGTTTGTCACGTACCTTACAGCGGAGCCTGAAATGATGAGGGTGGCCGCTTGCACGGTTCCGGTCCAAGCACCCCTGGTGGTGGGTACAGGGAGTGCAAGCACAACGAAAGGGTGCAGGTGCCTGCAGGCAGAAGGCTGGAACTTGGACATACAGGAACCTCTGCTGAGGAGATGTGGAAACTGATCACCAGACTTGTTCAGCGGGAGCCAGATCAGGATCAACTGCAGAATCAGGAACAGGCAAGAGTCGTCAACAGGCGGGCAGCGGTGTACACAATCAGAAGGCAAAACCGTAGTCAGGAACAGGCAGAGGTTGGCAACAGGCTGGCAGTGGGGTACAAAATCAGAAGGTAGAGCCGCAATCATAAGTCCAAGCCAAGGTCAGTATTGCAATCAGATTCAGAAGGCAGGGGAAGAGAATGGTTAGAGGATATCAAGGTTTTAAGGAACAAGGTTAATCAGGCAGAGTAGCAACAGGAACACAGGGACAAGCTAAAGACGATCCAGCACTGATGCTAGGCAGACTCTCTGTTTATATATGGTGTCGCGCGCAAGGATTTGCAGCAGCGTGTGCGTTCGCATGGAGGTGCCATTGTGCATGCCCGCTCTGGATCTCACTTGTCTCTGACTAAGGTTCCGTGCATGCACATTGGCATTAGCGGAACAAGGGTTGGCAGCAGGAGATGGGTGCTTGCTGTGTGAGTTCTCTGATACTGTTATACAAGCTGTACACTCACTACTTTACATTGTAGCAAAGTGTAATTTCTTCAGTGTTGTCACATGAAAAAGATATAATAAAATATTTACAAAAATGTGAGGGGTGTATTCACTTTTGTAAGATACTGTATATATATATACACACACACACACACACACACACACACACACACACACACACACACACACACACACACACACACACACACACACACAGTATTGTCAAAAGTATTGGGACACCTGCCTTTACATGAACTTTGATGGCATCCCACTCTTAGTCCGTAGGGTTCAATATTAAGTTGGCCCACCCTTTGCAGCTATAACTCTTCTGGGAAGGCTGTCCACAAGTTTTAAGAGTGTGTCTATGGGAATGTTTGACCATTCTTCCAGAAGCTCATTTGTGAGGTCAGGCATTGATGTTTGCCAAAAAGGCCTGGCTCGCTGTCTGTGCTCTAATTAATCCCAAAGGTGTTCTATTGGGTTGTGGTCAGGCCAGTCAAATTCCCTGGAGCCCCCACAACATCAGACAGATCCACTTTGATGTTCAAGATCTTCCAGGTACCTGATGACACAAAACTCCCTGAAAGAGAGTCCCTCCCCACCAGGGATCTGGTTTCTCACAACACCGCTCCCAACAACATCAGAGTCATTCCTATCACCATCTGAAAAATGATAATGTTTTTTAATAGAATTTCTAATAAATGTATTAATGTCCAAATGGTTTCAAATAGGTTGAAATGTCTCTGTGGGCAAAAATTCAGTCCTTTGGATAATAATGAAATCTCATTGCAAGTTAAAGATCGATTAGATACATTTAAAATATTGTTACTCATGTTCACATCCTGCAAGATTGCGATCGTATCGGGTACTGATTTTGGCCCCCCATAGCTTCTCTGTTTCTGCCCTCTGCGGGTCTTTCTGTGCCTCTGTTCCATGTCCTCCTGCGATTCCTGCGCCTATTAACTCCATTTTTTGGTGGAGGAGCAGCAGGTGTGCCAGATCGCTCATGCAATTTAAGGAAAGGGTGTTAAACCGGTGAGTAATCCGAGTCAAAGATAGCCAGAGTATCGTCCGTTAGCTCAGTTTCCATGTTGGAAAAACCGACATGTTTTTCATTTGCAGTCACTGCAGCCGAGCTATTGCAACAGCGTCTCCTATGCCAAATATATGCCATATGCACTTGTGTCACCTGTGTTGTCCCTGGTTTGTATGTAATAAAGCACGAGTATCTACATAGCGTGGTGTGCGACTGATTCACTCTTCTTCCCTTGAAGAACAGTGCACAATGCAAGGTCCATAAAGACATGGATGAGTGAGTTTGGGGTGGAGGAACTTGTCTGGCCTGCACAAATGGTGATAGGAATGACTATGATATTGTTGGGAGCAGTGTTGTGAGTAACCAGATCCCTGGTGAGGAGGGACTCTCATTTAGGGAGTTTTGTGCCATCAGGGACCTGGAAGTTCTTTAACATGAAAGTGAATCTGTCTGTTGTCAGGAGGGCTCCAGGGAATCTGACTGGCCTGACCTCAACCCAATAGAACACCTTTGGGATGAATTAGAGCGGAGCCTGCAAGCCAGGCCTTCTCATCCAAAATCAGTGCCTGACCTCACAAATGCGCTTCTGTAAGAATGGTCAAACATTCCCATAGACACACTTCTAAAGCTTGTGGGCAGCTTTCCCAGAAGAGTTGAAGCTGTGGGCCAACTTAATATAAAACCCTACGGACTAAGACTGGGATTAAAGTTTATGTGCTATTTATCCTCCATCAGTGGCTCTTACTAATTTGGTCCTTGATAGACTGCTCCAGGTGTAGGAAAGTGGGTTGTGGGCATCTGAGTTGCGGACCATGAAGGCCTGAGTGGGACGTAGGATGTTGGTGGCAAATAAACACTGCATGAGGATGGATGCTTATGTTTTCTACTTGAAATGCTTAAGGGAGAAGTCCAGCCTGTGCTAGTTTGGCTGAGTTTTTCTTAAGGGTCACAGGAGTGCAATTCGTTTTGCACTCCTGTAACCCATTTTCAGCAGAGAGCGGTCTGAAGTCTTGACAGTCAGCAGCTCTCCGCTCTGGGAGGTGAGAGGACCGAGCTATTGGCGATGTTTGGTGGCTCGGCTCTCAGTGAAGAGGCGCCGGGGGTAAGTATGATTATGGAATAAAAAAAAATCACATTCTTCTCTTTTAACTGGAGGATACCACACACTTCGCAAGGGCCTGGTAATGGACTGGGGGGGGGGGGGGGACCCAACCCACGCCGTTTTTTTCAATGATTTTTTTATGTATTATGAATTTTTTTTGCATTGATACGTGTCCCCTGGGGCAGTACCTGGGTCCCCAAACACTTTTTTATGGCAATAACTTGCATATAAGCCTTTAAAATTAACACTTTTATTGTTCACGTTCGTGTCCCATAGACTTTAATGGTGTTCACATGTTCGCACAAATTATTTGTCTGTTCGCATTCTCTGGTGCGAACCGAACCAGGGGGTGTTCGGCTCATCCCTAAATATCATCACTCCTTAAAAGAAGCAGTGGCAGTCACTCACTTAAGGTGTTACTAAAGGCAAAATAGTTTTTTTTTACTAAAATAACAAACATGTTATACTTACCTGCTGTATGCACAGAATAACCCTGATCCTACTCTTCTCGGGTCCCCAGTGGCGATCTCGGCTCCTCCTCTTCTTCTTGGGACCACCATAGCCAGCTGTTGGCTATGGGGAGAGGTAGTCCACGCACTCCCGACGTGTGTGTCTACAGAGCCGCACTCCATAGACTTACACAACATGACTTAAGCCCACCCTACACTTCCTCCTCACTGCATTTGATTGACAGCAGCAAGAGCCAATGTCTCTTGCTGCTGCTCGAACGCTGTGTAAAGAGGAAAAGAGGGGAGAATAGATGCAGCCTTTCACAGCGCTGATCTCTTCTCCCTTCTCTTCCCCTTCACATGGGGAGGGAGGGGGGGGGCAGAGAGACTGATGTATGTTAAGGGTTGGTGGACGTTTAAACCAGGCTGAGTTGAGTGAGAACAGAATCCTCTCATTATACCTGCTTGCCATCACATCACCACTTTGCTCATATGGCACTACCATGAAGAGTTTAAGCACCACGGTAGACATTTCACAGAGGGTGCCATAAGAGCTGCAGGCCTTTGGATTATAGGAGCAAAAAGACAGATCACAGCTACACTGCACAGCAGTGATGTAAGTAACTGAGTTAAAATAAACTGAGTTACGTAACTCAGTTACTTTAGAGGGTAACTAGTAATCTAACTGATTACTTTTCCCCTCATGGTAACTCAGTTCCCATTACTTTGGCTTAGTTACCCCAATTACATCTACCGCCACTAGATGGCAGTAGTGTAATTCTGGTGTCCTGCCGAAAAAGTTTCTACCGCCGGATAAGGACCCCCTTTATTGCGCAGGCGCATCGCTTGCGCAGTACGAAGGACTACGGAGCTTCCGAAAATTGCCGAACCTAAACAGCTCTGAGTGAACTCTACACCGCGCAGGCGCAGTTAACATGTAATTGTATGAGGCAATGTCGCACGCTTCTGATGCTCGTGCTACTCTGCAAGGGGCGTCTATCGTGTAACTAAGGGGCGGGTCTAGTATTACTGTAACCAAGGGGCGCATTTATTATTATTGTTATATATGGAGCTCTGCCTATTAATTTAACATTCGCCCTCTTCTGTAGAAATCTTACATGATATAATAATAATAATAGACCCGCCCCTTGCTTACACACGGTCGGATTTTCCGATGACCAGTTCCGTCGGATCATGTCCGTCGGACTTTGTCCGATGTTGGTGTTGCGTACACACGGTCGGACAACGTTGTCGGAATTTCCGGTCTTCAAGAACGTCGTGACGTAAGTCGTCTTCCACGAGACTAGAAAATGGAAGTTCAGCACCACGTCCTGCACCCGTTGGGCTCCTTCTGCTGATTCCGTGTTTATTGCGAGTTAGTTGAAGTTTGGGGACTTACGATTCGAGCTTCTCAGTTTTGTGACTCAGATCGTTACTGCTCTTCAGTTTGTGCTTGTCGTGCGTATCTGTTTATTAGTGCGTGTAGTCAGTTCGCATTTGTTGGTCATTGCGGCCTATATCTTGATATAGGACGCTTTGATTGTCACTGCTTATTGTCTGCTCGTTTCTGGTATTCATTTCGTTCTTTCAGGCCTTGCTGTTTATCGGTGCTTTCTGTTTGTCCGTTCTGACCAGCCGACCGTTTGTGAGCGATGTTTCCCGTACGTACTCGTCGCCGAGTTCGTGCTGTACGCAGAATTGGTGTCGGGCTTTTAGCTTTGAGCCAAGACCCGTCCATGAACAGAGTGACGAGGAGTATGTGGACCAAGAATTGGTTGCTTCAGCGTGATCAGTTCTCGCACATGCCTTTGCTTCGTGAGATCCGGGAGAATAATCCTGATGATTTCAGGAACTTTCTCCGGATGATGGACCCCGTTTTTCACCGTCTTTTGGCTTTGCTGACCCCTTTTATCAGCCGGCAGGATACCTGCATGAGACAAGCCATCACTCCGGAGCAGAGGCTTGTTGCCACGTTGAGGTACTTGGCGACAGGGAGAAGCCTTCAGGATTTGAAGTTCTCCTCAGGTATCTCTCCCCAGGCTCTGGGAATCATTATTCCAGAGACCTGTTCTGCCATCATCCATGTCCTGCAGGAGGACTATATTAAGGTAACATTTCTCCTTTACTATTCCCTTCTATGTATGCTCTGTTTGCTAATGTCTTGTATTTTTGACCTCCTTCCCTAATTACCATGATTGCAATATGCTCTAATATGCTGTGCCCCTTTTCTCCTTCCTGCATTTTTCCCTTCACTTACCTCCCCAGCATGCTCTTCTGGCCCAATAGACACCTATGGCCTAGTCCCTTAAGCAATGTATTTTGTCTGCTGCATAGTATTGTTTTCCCCCAAACACCCCCTAAAATATGCATAAATGTTTGCTGTGTGTTTTACTTCATGCAGAGCCCCTTTTGTTTCCCTTTTTTTTTTTTGGGGGGGGGGGGGGTGCCAAACTCATTAGGAACCCCCTCCCCCAACTGCTCTGTCAGATGCTACCAATCCTCTATCTGCTGGCTTTCCCAAGGTCAATACACACTATATACCTACCTCTTTATAGTGGGCATCTTTAGGGATGAATTCAGCAAAGCATGTAGTGCAAGGGGCTGGCTCCCTACTTTCCATTTCCTAATTTTTTGGTTCTTTCCCTCCTATTAGCTTGCTAGGTAATTGCAGAATGTCAAAATGTGCTTCCATATTTTTTTGGGGGGGGGGGTGGTTATTTGGAATGTTCTTTTAGGTTTCCTGTGGGCTGCCAATAGTGTTTTGTTAAGGAGGGTCTGGCCAAACTAGCACACATTATTGAGCCATTTGGCAATCAATGAAGTGGAGAGGGTTACCTGTCCAAAGCCCCCCCCCCCCCAAACCCCAAGTTATTGTCAATGGCCCATCAGAAGTGGGGGGATTGATGGGGGGTGAGTAATCTGCTAGGGGGACCCTCTACTTTTGGGTGCAAATACTTTCCAGCTTACAATTTAAAAGTCTGATCTTGTTCCAAGATGTTATTGTCTAATCTGCTTGCAATGTTTATGTGCAAAGTGACTAATTTTTTTTTCTTGTTTCACTCCACAGTTCCCTTCCACGCCACAGGAATGGCAGACTGTGGCCTCCCACTTTGCCAGCCGTTGGGACTTTCCTAACTGCGGAGGTGCAATTGATGGGAAACACGTCCGCATCGTCCCACCCCCCAACTCGGGGTCCTACTATTATAATTACAAGGGGTTTAATAGTGTAGTGATGTTGGCGGTGGTGTCAGCGACATACGAGTTTTTGTATGTGGACGTGGGGATGAACGGCCGATCTCGGATGGTGGTGCCATTGTGCACACGGAGTTCTACTGGCGTCTCCAGAGTGGCAGTCTGTGTTTGCCACCTCCAGAGGAGAATGCTAAAGGACTCCCCTTCGTCTTTGTCGCAGATGAAGCGTTTGCGCTGACTCCCCATCTGATGAGGCCCTTCCCGATGAGGACCCTCACCCCAGACCAGAGG
Source organism: Lithobates sylvaticus (assembly GCA_028564925.1). Taxonomy (NCBI): domain Eukaryota; kingdom Metazoa; phylum Chordata; class Amphibia; order Anura; family Ranidae; genus Lithobates; species Lithobates sylvaticus. The sequence goes on from CM053032.1 coordinate 78,837,330, forward strand.
GTCTTCAATTACAGGCTGTCGAGAGCCCGCAGAGTGGTGGAGAACACCTTCGGGATCCTGGCCAGCCGCTTCCGCCTGTTTTTGACGGCTATTAACTTGGCGGAATACAAACTCAACCACATAGTTCTTGCCTGCTGCATATTGCACAACTTTTTGAAAAGACACAACAGCAACTATGTGGTGGCCGTTGGCCCAGATGTGGACGGGCCTTCCAATGCTGACCTCCAGCCCTTCAAGCGGCACGTCCAGGCTTGCCCCCTCTAAATTCCCGCGAGGTCAGCTAGCAATATATGGACTACTTTTGGGTAGGGGGGCCATTGCTCTGCCTGACGATGTGTGAGAGGCATTTTTTAATAAATATATTTTTTAAACATACCTATGATTTCTTGACATTTCCTGCTTGTGTTTCTTGTAGGTGTATTCTAGCTTATTTGTGTTGGATATTTTTGCCCTTTAGCTTCAACAGTGGGAATGCACTTTCTGGGCAAAAGGAGGTAACAGTCTCTTCTTCCCAAAAAGAATCTTCTCATGTTGTGTGTGTGATACCTAATCTTTTGTCTAGAGTAGGTTTGTAGTGCATAACTGATACCCAAAATACTCCTTTTCATCACCATGACAGAAATGTGTGTAGTCACAAAAATGCTGTGCTACGTGTTTTCGTACAAACCACTGTGGGTGTCATTTACATAAGCCAAATCCACTATGCACTACAAGTGCACTGCAAAAGTGCCCTGGAAAATACACTTGCAGTGCAAACTGGAAAAGCCTTTAGTAAATAACACCCATTGCCCCCCAAATCATTTACTTTTGACATAAATAATGCTTTGGTGTTTTTAAAGAAGGAAGCCACACATTTTTTAGATTAAAAAAGTTTACGTACAACACATTTACAAGTGCCTTTCTAAACTTCGTGGCAAAACTGACAAGATCTTGGTTCTTTCGAACATTGTTTACTAACATTACGCATTTGTTAAAACCAGGCATGGAGCAAAACAGAACAGACAGAACATAGGAACTTGCAAAGTTCAACTTTCTAAAGTGAAGACAAGATCAGACATGACTATATGTTGAAAGTGTGTTTGATCTTGCCTTCATCACATGGGGGGGCACCCCTTGAAAAAGGAAATTTAGAACATGCACACAATTTGTGTCTCAAAATGGACATTAGATGGTAAAACACATGCCTAGAATGTTCAAAAGTGCAATTTCCCATCATGGGGATCAATGGACGTGTTTTGGGGGTGCAACCCCTTCACCACACCCACTTTAGTAGTTAGTAAAGTGGTTGCACCCCCAAAACGTTGTCATTCATCCACCATGATGGGAGCTAGCACATGTGGACACAATGTGTGCATGTTCCAAATTTGCCACAGTTCTTAAGTTGCAAATGTTGTCACAAACAGCCACAAATGTGTGTTAATTACTTGGTGCGTTTTCAGATTTTACCTAAAACATCAATGATGTTCTTCAATTTTTGTTGAACATCATTGATGTTTTTCTTTATCTCATCTAGATCTCGATTGCAGACCATTATCTCCCCGATGAGTACGTGTGCACTTTCAGTGGTAAAGTGCGATTCTTCTTCCACAACATCCACGTCACCTAAAAACACAAAAAAAAAAAAAAAAAAAAATGTCTCTTGGAAATGAGGCAGGCATACATTGATTAGCTTACCAGTAGCTGTGTTCTCCCACACTCACCTGTTGTGGTGACAAGTTCTCCAAGTTCGATGATCTCTCCTTCCTCCTCCTCCTCCTCTGCTTCTGGTCTTTCCCCTTCTTTGGGAGGTGTGGGTTTTCTGGTTTCCTCAGACGTCCCGAGTCTTCGCTCCCCTATGAGAATGTACAAAAGGAAGATTTAGCACAACAATCTATTGAGGGCAGAAATAGAAAATGTCAAACATTGCTTGAAAGTGAGGGACAATATTTTTGGTTGCCCAGTTTCAAATGACAACAACATGAATGTAGTCACTTTGTAAAGGTGCTAAACTTACTACCTTTTTGGTACACCCCTCTAGTATCCACTGGAGCACATGTGTGGAACAGCATAAAAAAAAGGGCGTTTGGGTGTCCCAGCACTAGTGCTCTAGAGTCCAGATGGGTAAACAGCTACTGAGTTACCTCTCCTTTACATTGAATAAATTTGCTTTACATTCTTGATGACATCTCTATTGAGAACAAACTTCCTTTCACTAAAAACTTCACCAAACCTCGTATTATAAGTGGCCGAATGATCGAGGTTGAGTACGATCGAATGGACACACACGAACATGACAGTGGCAGAAAGATCGAGGTTGAGTACGATCGAATGCACAGACGAACATGAAAGTGGCCATTTTCAAAGGTACAACATTGAAAAAATCAAAACACATGGAGCAGTATGCAAGCAAGAAATCATACACAAAACACAACTACTTACTTTTTTGAAGAACTCGCTTGATCTTTCTGTACTGATCGGGCTCCCTCAGTTTCAGGTCTGACCAGCGTTTCCTCAGTTGCTCCTTGGATCGTTGTACCCCAAAATTATTGTACAGCCTCCTCACAACTTTAGACATGATCTTGGCCTTTCTGACATTTGGGTTGAGGTAAGGCCCAAACTTCCCAACATAGTCGCTCCTCTTCAATATGTCCACCATCTCCAACATTTCTCCAAATGACATATTGGAGGCCTTAAATTTCAGCCTCCGGGATCGGGACGTTTCTGCCTCCAGCCTTTTCTCGTCCTCCTCCTCGTTGCTGCAATATTTGGGGCGCACCTGCTGTGTCCCCGCCATGTGCTCTCCACACTGCGCCGTAAAGAGAAGGGGTGGGGAATAGACAAGAAAGATCGTCAGGGGCGGGCGGAGTTTCACGCATGCGCACTGTATATAAAACGTCACACGCATGTGTCGTAGCGACGATCTGTGAGACAAGGGGAGAGAAAGCTCACGCACGAGACGAACGCTAGAACGAAGGTACAATTTGAACTTGGTACATAACTAGCCTAGACTGATTAGACCTTGAGGCTTATTTATGGAGAAGATTAGGAGAGTTTAGCCTGACATTATTTATAGTGTTTTGTGTGGTGTTGTGTCTTGCAGAGATTATGGAGGGCTTCAACGATGTGAGTTTTCTCCCCCTCTTCATTGATAAATATAGGGAAATGACCCTATTATGGCAGGCTAAACACCCCAATTACGGCAACAAACCAAAGAGGTATGCAGCCATGGAGAAACTTGTGGCATTTGTTAAACCAAGGATGCCCACGGCAACCGTTCGTAAGTTACGACTCAAAATTGGCAGCCTGAGGAGTGCGTATTTCAGGGAGCGCAAGAAGGTCCTGAAGTCCCAAGCATCTGGAGCTGCAGCAGATCAGGTCCATGTCCCCAAGCTCTGGTACTATGACAGGCTCCATTTTCTCAAAGACCAGGCCGATGTCACGGAGTCACTCTCGACTCCTCCTTCCACGCTTCCTTCCACGCAGGCCACCCCTGATGAGGCTTCCGAGGAGCAACCTGGGCCTTCCAGTCTGGAAGAGGTGGAGGAGCCCAGCTTGAGCCAGGTATAGTAGTTTTGGAACCATTTGTGTGAAAAATGAATGATGTTCACTTAATTCAGGATCCACAATTGCTTAGTTCCTAACGTGTTTGACATATCAACAGACAGTAGTGTTGGAGACATTTGGGGCAAGAATATAAACTGCAGGGCTGAGAATTGTATGGTTTTCTATTTGTAAACATTTTGCAACAGTCAATAGATGAAAATTGTGTGTGTTTGATGAACAAATAACTCAAACTATGTCCCTTTTTCATACACAGGAAGACCTCAGCCAGGAGGTGGCTGTGGAATGTGGCAGTCAGGAGGAGGAAGGGGTTAGTGGCAGCCAAGAGGTGGGTAGTGGCAGCCAAGAGGGGGGTAGGCCTAGGAGCCTGACTGTCTCCCAAGTCCCTCCCCTCCGCCTTCCCTACAAAAGGGCGAGAAGGGGGGGTGAGGTGGGAGAGTCAGCGCTCCGGCTGATCAGAGAGGCTTCAGCCTCCCTACATGCCACACCCACCTACGAGGAGGCCTTTGGCTCCGTGGTTGAAACTAAAATGATGGATATGGAGGTGGGGCAACGCAACATGTGTGAGGATGTCATCCTCAAGGTCCTAAATAAGGGGATGGCTGGGGGGATGACCCCACTCACACATGTTTGCGATAGTGACCTTGCTCCGCCTCCTCCTCCTCCTCCTTCTGCCACCCCACCAGCACAACAGCCACAGCGTGCAAGGAAGCGTGGAAGGAAGACAAGAGAGTGACGACCTGGATTCAGTCTGGTCTGAGAGAAGATGGAGCCTCTCGTAGTACCAGAGCCTGGGGACCTAGATGGCATCTGCTGCAGTTCCGGATGTTTTGGACTTCAGGACCAGATAGCACTCCCTTATTATTAGATACGTACTCCTCAGGCCACCACGTTTTGAAGCTTAAATAATTATGTTTGCCGTGGGTGTCCAAGGCTTTGCAAATTCCCCAAGTTTCTCCATCGCTGCGTTCCTCTTTGGTTTGTTGCTGAGACCTAAATAAAGGTATTTTTGAGTTCAAAAAATCATTGCCTATGTGTTTTACTTTTCTACAATGACAGTTTATTTGTGAGTAGGCAGGTACATTTCACAAATCATAAAGTATAATTAACAAGGGGCACCAACAACAAACAACCTCCTAGTAAATTTAAGCAACAAATACAAATGATAAGAATGTTGTTTTGCTAAGTTGAGACACACAACCCCCCTAAAAAATCTAAATAAATTATCCTGAAAATATGTATTCCAAACCAAAAATATAAAATTACAAATCATCCCAAAAATATAACAAACATTCTTTTACGATCTGACGTAAAAAAAACATCTAGCCAAGAAATCCTGAAAAAGAATAAATCAATACGTTTGTGAGAAGTGAGGGTGAATAGGAGCAGCTAAAACACGTCATTCTTCTTGCATTGTAAAGAAAAAGAGAATGCGCTGCATTAAAGACATTTTAACATTGCAGCGTGACGAATGTGCCGTGTCGATTAGGAACGGTAGTTTTACCTGACCGAGCGCTTCCGTCACAGAATTTCTTCTGAGCATGCGTAGCACTTTCCGTCGGACTACGCTACACACGATCGGAATTGGTATGATCGGACTTTGTTGTCGGAATATTTATAGAGCAGGAGATAGAACTTTGTCCGTCGGACAATCCGATGGAAACTGTCCGATGGTGCCTACACACGGTCGAAATTTCCGACAACATTGTCCGATAGGACAGAATCCATCGGAAAATCCGACCGTGTGTATGGGGCTTTTCCACATGGGTGGCTCATGGGAGAGAATGATAGGCATCACACGTAAAAAATTGGACTCTATGCTTATGGCCTTTAACTACACAAGACTTACCCACGAGATTCTAACCACCTTCCTGGCAGAGGCATCTGCCATAATCAATTCAAGACCCCTTGTTCCAGTGTCCAAAGATCCAGAGACCCCAACTATCCTTACCCCAGCTACTCTTCTTACCCAGAAGCTTGGGTCTGTTCCTGTTCCACCTGGAAACTTCAAAGCAAGAAATCTGTGCTATGACCTGTGGAAGCCAGTGCAACACCTCGCCAACTGCTTCTGGAATCTTTGGAAGATGGAGTATCTTTCTACTCTGCAAGAACGCAGGAAATGGCAACAGCTGAACCCTAACATACAAGTTGGAGATCTTGTTTTGCTTAAGGACCAGCAAGCTGATAGAATAGAATGGCCCATGGGACTTATTGTAAAGAGCTTTCCTAGTGATGACGGTAAGGTACGTAAGGTGGAGGTGAAGGTTTCATCAAGACAAGGGACTGTAAATACTTTCATCAGACCTATCACGGAACTTATACTTCTCTTGCCCTTTGGAGAATGAACTTGTTTGCCTACGCTGCTGAATCCTACTTGTGACTTCAAGAAGAAGGTGTCTTGAACTTTAGTTGACATAACTTGAAGCCTTGAATTAAGAGTTATGGTTATTGCATTATATTATATAATATGAGCTATGAGTAAGCACTCCTGGTAGTGTGAAACGCGTTAGAGATTTTTGCTTTGCTGTGACCCACATTTGTGTGATTTTGTTTCACAAATAAAAGGCATTGGAATTTATTTTGGAGTGCGGCCGTCCAGAGTCTTTCAATTTATCGTCATTGCATTATATGCATGTGCTTTTTATGTCTTTCAGGTCTTCAAGACATCCAGCAAATGACACTGTTGTTATTTGCAGTTACATACCGTTCTGATGTATATAGTGACATTTACCATGCCAGACGGGGAGTGTGCTGCCTCAACAGGGCATATAATTGATATAGATTGTTTTCCTAACCATTTTTCTATGGACGTTTAGATTTAGTTCACATACTGCCATCTAGTGACCTTTTATGGTAATGCACCTGTTTTACATGTATTTTCTTTGATGTATGACACACTTCCTTTGTATGTAATGCTCCTCCCTTCTTCCTGTGTTTTTGTACTACCTGTGTCATCAATGCAGCAACAAGCCACATGTAGCAGGGCACATGTATTCTGCATTGTAAGCTACAGACAATATTATCTTTTGACCGCATAAATACTACAACCTATTTATGTGTTTGTATCCTGTCATCTGCTGTAACCTGATGTTCAGAATAAAAGCATCTTGTGGATGGAATTTGTATTTGGTGAGTTCAAACTATCTGATGAGGATTGTCCTCAGTGATTATATCTTATACAGGCCAGGCATAGAGGTCTCACAAGGGATAAATCGCTTTACAACAATCGGAGTCAGAATATGTGAAGCCAAATAATGGAGATAGGCAGCAGAAGAAGAATTAAAGTCACTGCAAGAAAATAAAACCTGGACACTCACAGAGCTCCCTTTAGGAAGTAAGTGGACTTTCAAAATAAAGTCAAACACAGAAGGGAATATCCACAAATACAAAGCCAGACTAGTTGCCATGGGTTATTCTCAGAAATTTGGTGAAGATTATGATGAAACATTCGCTCCTGCGGTAAAACACTCCACCATCAGAGCGCTTCTTAACGTTGCAGCCGAGAAGGGCATGCAAGTGAAACACCTCGACGTTAAAACTGCTTTCCTATATGGATACATTAAGGAAGATCTCTACATGGAGCTACCAACAGGGTTTGAGGAAGGAGACAACCTTGTGAGTAAACTTCTAAAAAGACCAACTACGGTCTTAAGCAATCTGCAAGGATGTGGAATGAGAAAGTGAACAAAGTACTTACTAAAGAGGGATTCTCAAGAAGTAAATCAGACCCCTGTCTATTCTACTAGAATCAAGAAGAGAGATGGATATACATCCTTATCTATGTTGATGGCATTACAACCTGTTTTGAACAAGAAGGGATTACAATAAGATAATTCACAAGCTGAAAGAAAATTTTGAAATCAAAGAGCTAGGGAACATTAGCTACTATCTGGGAATCCAAATAGAGAGAGAAGAAGATGGAAGTTATCTTCTCAACCAATCTCAGAAAATCTCCATATGCCATATGCAAGATGCAAAGAAGTGAAAACTCTTATGGAACCAGGCTATCAAAAGAGCAATGAAGCAGAAAACTTGCTACCCAACAATGACATGTATCACAGAGCAATTGGTGAGCTGCTAAATGTTGCCATTTTGACAAGACCAGACATAGTATGCCCACCAGGCAGTGGGCATACTATGCAGGAAAGTCTCAGCTCCCTGTCAGCGTGACTGGTACGCAGTAAAAAGAGTAATGCAGTACCTCAAAGGAAGAATTCAGATGAAGTTACAGTTACCAGCAACATCACATCCAAAACTGGTCAGATATGTGGATGCTGATTGGGCCCGGGGACTGCACAGACTGCAAATCCACAAGCAGATTTATCTTCTAGTATGGGGAAGGAACCAAGAGTTGATCTAGCAAAGCAAACAACTGTTGCTCTATCTTCAACTGAAGCAGAGTACATTGCAGCAGCACACGCATGTCAAGAAGCGATGTGGATTCGTCAGCTTTTTGTAGACATTGGGATAGACATGTCAAAACCAATTCCCAATTTTTAAGACAACCAGGGATGTATAAAGCTTACGCAATCAGAAGGGGTCAATCCTAGGACCAAACACATCAATGTCATGTATCACCTACTGCAGGGCTCAAAATTTCAAGTCCTGAGCCACTAGCCAGGCCTTAAGAGTTACTCGCCACCAGTTGCCCCACCCAACCTCTCCCCTGCCCCACCCCTAAGTCCGCACCTAAACACACCCTTGTAAATTATCTCATGAAATTACACTGTTTTAAGCAGAATTAAGTTCCAATAATAAACAACAACAACTTTAACAATATTACCAAAGCATATCAGTACCCATCAAATGCAGCCTCACTGTGCCCATCAAATGCAACTTTACGGTGCCCATGAATGCACACTCACTGTGCCCGTCAAATGCAGCTTTATGGTGTCCATCAAATGCAGCTTTATGGTGCCCAAGAACGCAGCCTCACTATGCCCATCAATGCAGCCTCACTGTGCCCATGAATGCAGGTTTACGGTGCCCATCAATGCAGCCTCACTGTGCCCATCAATGCAGCTTTATGGTGCCAATGAATGCAGCCTCACTATGCCCATCAATGCACTCTTACTGTGCCCATAATTGCAGCCCCACTGTGTCCATTAACGCAGCCTCAATGCCCGTTAAAGCAGCCTCCCTGTGCCCGTGAACTCAGCCTCACTGTGCGCGTGAACGCAGCCTCACTGCGCCCATGAATGCAGCCTCACTGCGCCCGTGAATGCAGCCTCACTGCGCCCGCGAATGCAGCCTCACTGCGCCCGTAAATGCAGCCTCACTGTGCCCGTAAATGCAGCCTCACTGCGCCCGTAAATGCAGCTTCTCTGTGCCTGTGAATGCAGCCTCTCTGTGCCCGTGAACGCAGCCTCTCTGTGCCCGTGAACGCAGCCTCTCTGTGCCCGTGAACGCAGCCTCTCTGTGCCCGTGAACGTAGCCTCTTTGTGCCTGTAAACGCAGCCTCTCTGTGCCCGTGAACGCAGCCTCTCTGTGCCCGTGAACGCAGCTTCTCTGTGCCTGTAAACGCAGCCTCTTTGTGCCTGTAAACGCAGCCTCTTTGTGCCTGTGAACGCAGCCTCTCTGTGCCCATAAACAAAGCCTCTCTGTGCCCGCAGCCTCACTGTGACCCATTAATGCAGCTTGACTGTGACCCATTAATGCTGATTTTTTGTGCCCCATCAATGCAGATTTTCTGTGCCCCATCAATGTAGCTTTTTGGTCCCCCATTAATGCAGCTTTACTGTCCCCCATCATCAATAGAGACTCACCTGGTCTCCTCTGGATTGATCACACACACAGCGGGGATGTCCCGCTGTGTGTCACGGAGCTGGCTGGGTCTGTGTTTGGCGCGTAGTGTAACAAGGTCCCGCCCCCCTAGACCGGCTCGCTTCATAGGCGGAACACTGATACTATCACACGAGCCGGTCTAGGGGGGCGGGACCTTGTTACACTGCGCGCCAAACACAGACCCAGCCAGCTCCGTGACACACAGCGGGACATCCCCGCTGTGTGATACACAAGACAAGATGAGGAGCAGTCCGGTCCTGCCGCTCTATGTCCTCCGGCTGACAGTTTCCTGGCTAATCGCTTCAGCCAGGAAATAGTCAGCCTGGTCCACCCCCGCTCCTCCTTACTCGCCCTGCATTAAATTTCACTCGCAAATTGCGAGCAAGCGAGTGGAATTTTTGAGGGCTGACCTACTGAGTGATAATCAAGAGCAACATGTTATTGACATTCAATACTGCTTGTCAGAGGAGATGACTGCAGATGCACTCACCAAGCCTTTGTTGAAGGAACCTCATAGTTACAGTATATCCAGAAGAAGCTGAATGTAATTTGACAAAGCACATGCTGTTGAGAAGGGGTGTTGGAAGAACAACAACATGAAATGTAAAGTCGCTTATATAAACTGACATTATATATACATGCATTATACTTATCTATCCAGCAGGTGACACTGTAGTGTGTATCTATGGTAATGTATTTAGAGGAAGTGTTATCGTTCCTTAGAGCATGTACAGTGGTGTGAAAAAGTGTTTGCCCCCTTCCTCATTTCCTGTTCCTTTGCATGTTTGTCACACTTAAGTGTTTCGGAACATCAAACCAATTTAAACAATAGTCAAGGACAACACAAGTAAACACAAAATGCAATTTGTAAATGAAGGTGTTTATTATTAAAGGTGAAAAAAAATCCAAACCATCATGGCCCTGTGTGAAAAAGTGATTGCCCCCTAAACCTAATAACTGGTTGGGCCACCCTTAGCAGCAACAACTGCAACCAAGCGTTTGCGATAACGTGCAATGAGGCTTTTACAGCGTCCTGGAGGAATTTTGGCCCACTCATCTTTGCAGAATTGTCCTAATTCAGTTACATTAGAGGGTTTTCGAGCATGAATGGCCTTTTTAAGGTCATACCCCAACATCTCAATAGGATTCAGGTCAGGACTTTGGCTAGGCAACTCCAAAGTCTTCATTTTGTTTTTCTTCAGCCATTCGGTGGTGGACTTGCTGGTGTGTTTAGGATCATTGTCCTGCTGCAGAACCCAAGTTCGTTTCAGCTTGAGTACACGAACAGATGGTCGGACATTCTCCTTCAGGATCTCTTGGTAGACAGCAGAATTCATAGTTCCTTTTATCACGGCAAGTCTTCCAGGTCCTGAAGCAGCAAAACAGCCCCAGACCATCACACTACCACCACCATATTTTACTGTTGGTATAATGTTCTTTTTCTGAAATGCAGTGTTCCTTCTACGCCAGATATACTTGGACACACACCTTTCAAAGAGTTCCACTTTTGTCTCATCGGTCCACAGAATGTTGTCCCAAAAGTCTTGGGGATCATCAAGATGTGTTGTGGAGAAATTGAGACGAGCTTTGATGTTCTTTTTGCTCAGCAGTGGTTTTCTCCTTGGAACTCTGCCATGCAGGCCATTTTTGCCCAGTCTTTTCCTGATGGTGGAGGCATGAACGCTGACCTTAACTGAGGGAAGTGAGGCCTGCAGTTCCTTGGACGTTGTTGTGGGGTCTTTTGTGACCTCTTGGATGAGTCGTCGCTGCGCTCTTGGGGTAATTTTGGGCGGCCGGCCACTCCTGGGAAGGTTCACCACTGTTCCATGTCTTCGCCATTTGTGGATAATGGCTCTCACTGTGGTTCGCTGGATTCCCAAAGCTTTGGAAATGGCTTTATAACCCTTTCCAGACTGATAGATCTCAATTACTTTCTTTCTCAATTGTTCCTGAATTTCTTTGGGTCTCGGCATGATGTGTAGCTTTTAAGGATCTTCTGGTGGACCTTACTGTGTCAAGCAGCTCCTATTTAAGTGATGCCTTGATTGTGAACAGGTGTGGCAATAATCAGGCCTGGGTGTGGCTAGAGAAATTGAACTCAGGTGTGGACAACCACAGTTATAGTATGTTTTAACAAGGGGGGCAATCACTTTTTCACACAGGGCCATGATGGTTTGGATTTTTTTTCACCTTTAATAATAAACACCTTCATTTACAAATTGCATTTTGTGTTTACTTGTGTTGTCCTTGACTATTGTTTAAATTGGTTTGATGTTCCGAAACACTTAAGTGTGACAAACATGCAAAGGAACAGGAAATGAGGAAGGGGGCAAACACTTTTTCTCACCACTGTAGTTGTATGCTCCTTGTTTCTGCTTCTGTCTACATGATGTAAAGTAGACATGTGCAATTTGTTTAGTTTTTCGTTAAAATTTGTTATATTCGCCCCCCCCCCCAAAAAAAAAAAAAAAAAAAAAAAAAAAAAAAAAAAAAAAAAAACCCCCAAAAAAAACACACACCAAAAAAAAAAAAAAAAAAACCCCCCAACCCCCCCCCAAACCCCCCCCCCCCCCCCCCCCCCCCCCCCCCCCCCCCCCCCCCCCCCCCCCCCCCCCCCCCCCCCCCCCCCCCCCCCCCCCCCCCCCCCCCCCCCCCCCCAAAAAAAACAAAAAAAAAAAAAAAAAAAAAAAAAAAAAAAAAAAAAAAAAAAAAAAAAAAAAAAAAAAAAAAAAAAAAAAAAATAAACAAAAAAAAAAAAAAAAAAAAAAAAAAATTAAAAAAAAAAAAAAAAAATAAAAAAAAAAAAAAAAAAAAAAAAAAAAAAAAAAAAAAAAAAAAAAAAAAAAAAAAAAAAAACAAAAAAAAAAAAAAAAAAAAAAAAAAAAAAAAAAAAAAAAAAAAAAAAAAAAAAAAAAAAAAAAAAAAAAAACCCCCCAAAAAAAAAAAAAAAAAAAAAAAAAAAAAAAAAAAAAAAAAAAAAAAAAAAAAAAAAAAAAAAAAAAAAAAAAAAAAAAAAAAAAACACACCCCCCACACACAAAACACAAAAAAACACACAAAAAAAAAAAAAAAAAAAAAAAAAAAAAAAAAAAAAAAAAAAAATTCGTTCATTCGTTATCGTATGAAGGAACGATTCGCTAAAAATTTTAACGAATATCGAATGTTCTAATCGAACTAATCCGAAAAACAACGAAAATCCGAATTAACCAAATTAGAAACAACGAAACTACGAAAGAAGAAAATCCGAAAAACGAAAACAGGAACAACGAAAATCAAAATGAACGAAAAAATTCGTACATTCGTAACTTTTTTTGTTGAATTGGTAATTTTCCGTGTCCCTTACAATGGCGCTGCTTAACGTGCTTCGAATGGATTGAACGTGTCTCTTAAAATGTAATAATAGCATACACATTACATAAAATTATGAATTATCCTCCGATTACGAATCTACGAAAACAATGTTACGAAAGTACGAATAAATAAATCTAACGAAAGTACGAATGTAACTAAATTTACGAAAATACGAATGCGTACGAATTTCGAATAAACGAAAATTAAACTAACGGAAAAACGAATCAACGAAAAAATAACTCTTACGAAAATACGAATCGTTACGAATACGAACACCGACGACTTACGAATTTACGAATCGTTACGAATACGAACACCGACGAGTTACGAATTTACGAATCGTTACGAATCAACGGAAACGAAAGAAACGAAACGAAAATAAACAAATTTTTCTATTGTGCACATGTCTAATGTAAAGCCATGATAAAGATAACCTCCATGAAAGTAAAGTATTCTCTACATACAACAAGCTTCCAAAGCATGATTTCAATACTCAGCTAATAACAGAAAAATTATATCCTTACAGTGCTGCTTTTCCTTTCACTGTCCAGTCACAGTTTAGGGTGGACTCAGGATGATCTGGGCTAAGAGGAAATGGTTGAATGATGCTGGCCATCAAATTGAGGACATCTAGAAAGGTAAACTACCACCAATAATCTGTGACAACCAGCAACCTCAGGAAGGGCAGATGGACCCTAAATCGCCTCTGAACTCTAAAACCATCGACCAATAAATCACTCTTACTTAAGTAGCATTAAAATGCATAGAACCTGAACAACCATTTAAATTCAGTGCATGTGGTGGTAAAGGTTCCCATTCACTAGGCTCATGGTGCCAACATTCTGTGTCCTGGTATAATTGCTGTTACCTGTCTAATAATACAAATGATGCCTACCTATTGACAGTTAAACTGCTTCATTTAAGAATACAACTTAGTGTATATACTGTACATACAAATATATCACTTAAGTCACTTATAAAAAATAGGGCTAAGGACCAATTCACAAATTCACATTTTGGTGCATTGTGGTTTTCAGAAATCTGTGCATTGTGGTGTGCTGCAACGTAAGTGCATTGTAAGGCTTTGTTTTAAATGAATGGCACAGCAACACAACATTGAACATAAACCTGTGTTACCACAAACCTATGGTGTGAATAGGCTCTTACACATCTGAAAACTTCTCTCTTTATTTTAGAAATAATTCATGGCCAAAGTTGAACGAAACAATACTTCTGAAAATTTGAGTTGCCTAAAGTCGTTGACCACCTGGCTTTTTGTTTTTAAGCTGATTAGAAGTTCTCACCTAATTTTTCCTTTGTTTTAGATATGTGACTCTGAAACTTAGACCGGCCATAGATGGTTCGACTCTCGGCCGATTCAAATTTTTGGATGAGAATACTGGTACGAACAGTCTTACAAAGATTATATGTATATTCAATGAATATACAAATGTAGTTAGAAAATGTAACTTGTTTTTAACATTCAATTTTGTAATGAATGTAATTCTCGAATGAACGCCACCTAGACTGTCTGAAAATGTGTTCATTTGAGAATTATTTTCCATCCTGCTCCTTTGAATTTTCTCATCAGTTTGGCCCCACTAATGATTGAAAAATATGGCCAGCATAAAATCTGGCTTAGTATGTGAATGATTATTTTACATTTTGAGGTTCTCATACTGGTTAATATAGCTATCAACTAGAATAAAAATATTAAGATGTAAAAATAGTGATATCCCCGAGTGGCTAGTTATGAAACTTGCAAAGGTGTTCATTATAGAGTAAGATTCCACTTAAAATCTCAGAGCACAAGACAAATTACGCCAACGCAGTCAGGCTAGCCTGTGGCAAAGGTACATATGACAGGTTTAAATTCATCATCACAAAACATTACTGTAAAGTTGGTTGTAGGTACTAGGGGATGGCCAGGTGTGCAAGCATAATGTCACCTTCAGAAGGTGGGCTGCAGCTATAAACATGACCACTCGGGTTATCCAACTGTTTGTGATTATGCTTGTGCAAGAGGGAAAGGGACGTGCCAATGACACCTCTGGCATTGACTTATCTTTCAGAAAACAATAATGATCAAACAAGGTTTTCCAATAAGTTGTTGTTTCTCACCTGATCTCTAATCTAATGACATTAGACAGGAGATTGCAACCCAGTGCTATGTGAAATAGCCTTAAATTGTTATGATCATGCAAAAATCATCTTATGTCTATAGATACTTCAATTCAAAATATGTATAAATAATTTTTTTTCAAGTTTTGGAAATAATGGTGTTGGGTCAACTGTTTGTCACGGTAGCTAGTGTCACCATGAATGAGCCTGAGAGATAATCCAAAATTTTGAGTTGTTAACATAACGGGAATAAAGAGGGAATATTTCAATAGGGACCTTTGTTCTAGGAACAAATGTCCAATGCCGAGTACACACGATCGGAAAATCGTCCAGCAAAAGAGTTCTCACAAACTTATTTCTTTTATATTTCTCGTGATCTTCTGAATAATCTTTTTTGTTTTTCAAGCCAGATCTCCCTAATAATGTTTAGAATCATTTTTTTTAAATCAAGATCTGTTGTTTTTTTTTAACCGCATCCGGACCGGCGCACACACATTTACGTCGGCAGAATGGCACGGACAGGCATAAGGGCATACAGGCACATCCCTTTGAATATGCCGCCACGCCGGTCGGGACCTCCGTGAGTCCGGTCGCGGATCCCGCGATCGTCTCACGTGGAGGACGAACGGGGAGGTGCGGAAGTAAACAGCATCTCCCCGTTCTGCCTAGCAACAAGTGACACTGATCTCTGCTCGCCTCTAGGACACACTTAACCCCTACACAGCCACCCCCTGGTTAACCCTTTCATTGCCAGTGTCATTTACACAGGAATCAGTGCATTTGTATAGCACTGATTGCTGTATAAATGACAATGGTCCCAAAAATGTGTCAAAAATGTCCGATGTGTCCGCCATAATGTTGCAGTCACAATAAAAATCGCTGATCGCCGCCATTACTAGTAAAAAAAATAATTATTAATAAAAATGCTATAAAACTATCCCCTATATTGTAAACGCTATAACTTTTCCGCAAACCAATCAATAATCGCTTATTGAATTTTTTTTTACCAAAAATATGTAGAAGAATACGTATCGGCCTAAACTGAAAAAAAAAAATGTTTTATATATTTTTGGGGGATATTTATTATAGCAAAAAGTAAAAAATAATGCGTTTTTTTCAAAATTGTCGCTCTTTTTTTGTTTATAGCGCAAAAAATAAAAACTGCAGAGGTGATCAAATACCACCAAAAGAAAGCTCTATTTGTGGGGAAAAAAGGACATCAATTTTTTTATTTATTTTTTTTATTATTTTATAGTGATCTCCCTTTTTGTTTTTTTTTGTATGTCAAATTACCACAACACCATTATTATCTGTATTTGTAAACCTCAAGGAGGTTGCTTGGTGTCCCTTGTTAATTTGACATTGTATTTTTTAAATGTACCTGCCTACTCACAAACAAACTGTCCTTTTTGAAGTAAATCACATAGGCAAGTATTTCTGAAAACAAAATATCAATTTATTCTGGGTCATAACAAAATAAATAGGAAGGCAACGCTGGAGAAACTGGTGAAATTTGCCAAGCCTTTGTACCCCAGGGCAGACATCAATAATTTTACAGTCAAAATTGGTGGCCTGAGAAGTTCTTATAATAGTGAGCACAATCCGGTTCCGGACTACAAGAGATCAGGAACAGAAGCAGATGACATATCTGTCCCCAGGCTGTGATACTACAACAGCCTGCATCTTTTGCCAGACCAGACTAAACCCACTCTCTGGTCTTCCTTAGATGCTTCCTTCCAGGCTATGGCTGTGGTGTTGGAGGTGTGGCAGGAGGTGGAGGAGGAGGACCTGGAGGAGGAGGCGGAGGACCATGGTTCAACTCACAAATGTGGCTTTGACTTTTGAGTTGGATCCTCAACCCTCTATTTAAGGCTTGTAACATTACTTCCTCACATAAGAGGAGTTGGCCCTCCTCCATTTCTAGCCTTTTGCACGCTGTAATGTACGCAAAGTCCTCTTGAACACTGTGGGGGGTTCTGAGGGCCGCAGTAGCCTTCAGAAATAGGCCAATTGCTGCCTCCTTTACGTTACTCCTCCTCCTGCCACTTTTTTGTGGAAGGCCGAGGGGAGAGACCTGCGATTCGGGCAGACTACTGGGCCCTCCACCTCCTGGCTGCCACTTTCCATGGCCTGGCTGAGGCTTTCGTGTGTATGAAAAAGGGACATTTCGTTTTTGGTTCATCAATCACACACAATTTTCATCTCATCACTGTTGAAAATGTAATGTTAATAAATAGAAAAGACTATCATTCTGACCCCAGCATTTTTCATTCTTGTAACAATCATTTGTGGTCACTACTGTCTATTGATATGTAAAACACTTTGTGAAATCAGAAATTAGCCTTGAAGGAAGACTGAAGAGTGCTGGTCTGGGTTCAGTCTGGCCTGCCAGAAAATGCAGTCTGTCATAGTACCACAGCCTGGGTACATAAATGTCATCTGCTGCAGCACCTGATCTCAGGGAATCCTGGACCTTCTTGAGCTCCCTATTATAAGTGCTCGTCATGTCACCAATTAGGGCCTTCAAATAGGGGATGTCTGCCGTGGGGATCACCCGCTTCACAAATTCCACCAATTGATCCAGCGCTGCCTTCCTCTCTGGTTATAAAAGGGGTGATTTACCTGCCACAGACAGGGCAGCTCCCTGTACATATCAATGAATATGACCATATAGTCCTCATCACTGACTAGATCTATTTTCTCTGCAGGACACAACACAAGACAAACCCTAATGTCATGCTAAACTCTCCTAATCGTGACCCTATATAGGCCTCAATCTATAAGCAGTATAGGCCACTGATACACCAACTTAAAATTGTACCTTTGTACGCTCCGTTACTTCATCCTCTGATCACAAATCGTACATAAGACACACGCGTGTTAGCTTTATATATATACTGCACATGCGTGAAACTGCTCGCGACGCCCGCCCCTGACGTTCTTTCTAGAATATTCCCTGTCTCTTTTGTCACAGTGAGAGAGGAACATGGTGGAGACACAGCAGGTGCATAATAGCAGTAATGAGGAGGAAAGCCCGAAGCAAGAAATGTCCCATTCCCGGAGGAGATTTAAGGCCTCAAATATGTCCTTTGAAGAGATGGTGGAGATGGTGGACATATTGAACAGGGCCAACTATGATGGGAAGTATGGACCGTACCTAAACCCAAATGTGAGAAAGGCCAAGATCATGACTAAAGTTGTGAAGAGTTTGCGCCAGAATTTTGGGGTACTACAATCCAAGGAGCAATTGAGGAAACGCTGGTCAGACCTCAAATTAAGGGAGCAGGATCAGTACAGCGTGTTCCTATTATTATTACTTGCATGCTGCTCCATGTGCTTTTCTTTACTATTGTACAGTTTAAAATGGCTACTTTCATGTTTGTGGGCACAGTAATCGGTCGTAGTAAACATTGTTCGTTTGCCAATTAAATACGATGTGTTTGCCAGATACAGGGTTAACTACATGTTGTTGTCTAGATATGTTTGAAACTAGAATGAATTGCAAACTTGTTCAGTGTAATGTAAGGAGAGGACACAGCAGCTGTTTACACATCTGGACACAGGAGCACTAGTGTGTGACACAAGAACAAACTTTTTAGGGTGTCCCACACAGGTGCTCCAGTGGATACTAGGGGTGTCTCCATGTGTGAAACTTGTCCAAAAAAGGAACGTATTCCAGCTTTGGTAAGGGAAAAAATCATGTCTTCAGCTTTAAACTCTGCCAAAACAGACAATTGTACCCCACTTCCAAGCAATGTTTCATATTCCTATTTCTGGCCTCAAATATCTGTGTGCTAAGTATACCTTTTGTTTCATTCTCAAAGGGGAGAAAAGACTTGGGACATCAGAGGACACCAGGGACCCCCACCTCCTGAAGAAGGGGAACAGAGGTCACAACCTGAGGATGTGGAGGAAGGAGAGGTGGTGGAAATTGTCACCACAACAGGTGAGCGTCTGACACCACAGATTCAGGTAATAGATGTATGCCTGCATATTTATAATAAATGGTGGTATTTTTTTTATTTTATTTTTAATTCAGTACTTTTTTTTATTTTAATTCTTTTCTTAACAATACAAGTTATACATTTAAGCATACATTTCATCCCAGATACATAAACTTCTAGCATTCATCTGCCACACCAGCCACCCACTCCCCCCCCCCCCCCCCCCCCAAAAAGAAAAAAAAAAAAAAAAAAAAAAAATAATAATAATAAGAATAATAATAATACTAAAATAAAAAATAATAAAAAAAAAAAAAAAAAAAAAAAAGGGAGAATTTTTTCCTCTGCCGCCCCCACCTGTATTCACCTCCTCCAGCCCCCTCAGCCCTCCCCCCATCCTCCCATCCCCTCCAAATATCAACCTCTACCCATGTTGGTTCATCTTTTATTTTCATTATCCCAGGTCTCTACCCATCTTTTCCAAATAGCATCAAATTTGTCTCGACTCCCTCTATGTGTATAAATAAATTCCTCCTTTAATATAGTTTCTTTTATTTGTGTTCTCCATTCTTCAACCGTCGGAGGATATATAGATATCCATTTCTGGGCTATTAGTTTTCGTGCCTGAAATAGGCCTCTCGTCAGTGCGGTATGGATATTTTTTGAGATATTTGGTTCCGCCACTATATTTAATAAGCATAGATTTGGATCTAATAGCATTTCTATTCCTAGTACACTATTTATATTTTGGATTATATCCTGCCAATATCGATGGAGTTTGGGACATCTCCACAGCATGTGTATTAAATTAGCCGGTGCGCCACTACATCGAGGGCATAAAGGGGACTCTCTGCGTTTCCACTTAAATAATTTCTCAGGTGTATAGTATGATCTATGCGTAATAAAGATTTGTGTTAGTTTTTGAGTATCCGACAGTGATACCTTTGGGATCGCAGACAAGACCTCCGACCACTGAGCATCAGTCAGTGCTCCCAGGTCTCGCTCCCATTGCTTCCTAGCCGGCACCCCTACCTCTTCCTCAAATTTTTTCTGCATTATCTCATAAATTTTAGATATAAGTCCCTTCTTTTGGTCCCTTTTCTTCAACAGTGTTGTTATTTTGGATTCGTTAAGCATAAATACAGATGTACGGGCCTGGTCATGAAAGGCATGTCTAAGCTGGAGATATTGAAAGAACCTCTGTCTTGGAATCCTAAATTCCTCAGATATTTGCGCAAATGATTTTATATTATCATTCCAAAACAGTTGTTCCACAAATCTCAGCCCCTGAGTTTGCCAAAACCCAAATCCCTCCAATCTCTGTACTTCCTCATAATTTGCGTTGTTCCATATTGGTGTATAGGAGGTATAGCCAGCAATACTAGTAATCTTTTTTATTGCTAGCCATACCTTATTAAATAGTCCGCCTGTTATGAATTTCTTATCTTTTTGAAAAGTTTTTGTCTCTAGTAGGGACATCAATGAGTATCCTTTACCCAGTGGGAGTAATAATGCTTGTATCGGATCATTCTCATCTACTTCTGTCCAGCCATAGAAATGCTGGGTTTGTGAGGCCAAAAAATAATTTTTTGGATGTGGAATAGCGAGTCCCCCCTCATCTTTGGCCAGCATTAAAGTTGTTAGTTTAATACGTGCATATTTTTTCTTCCAGATAAGTTCGCGAAAAAGCGATTCTATCCTTTTAAACCAAAATGCAGCTATCCACATCGGGCAGTTGTGAAAAATATATAATAATTGTGGGGCCCAGATCATCTTTATAAGATTTGCCCTTCCAATCACGGTTAATGGAAGTTTGCACCAGGTCTGACATTTATCTTTGAGCCTAGTCAATAATGGTCTAAGGTTAAGGTCAATATAATCCCCCACTTTCCGTGTTACCTCAATCCCTAAGTACCTAATTCTGTGTTTTATTTGAATTTGTTTAGCACAGTCTGGTAAAGAAGTGTTTACATTATGTAGCGGCATTAACACCGATTTCTCCCAGTTGATGCGAAACCCAGAGAGCTGTCCAAATGTAGATACAAGATTCATGAGTTCCTCTAAGGATTTTGTGGGGTCACTAAGGAAAATTAAGGCATCATCTGCATACAAAGCTATTTTATCCTCTCTTCCTGCACGTTGGAATCCCTCTATCCCCGCAGACTGTCTGACTGCAGCGGCCAGTGGTTCCACTGCCAATGCAAACAGCAAGGGGGACAGAGGGCAACCCTGTCTAGTTCCCCGGGACAACGGGAAAGCTGGTGACATAGTGCCATTGATCCTCAACTTTGCCCTGGGGTCTTTATATAGTATTTTTAGCCAGGTTATAAAGCCTGGGCCTATGCCAAAGGCAATCAGTACCATCCATAGATATTCCCATTCTACCATGTCAAAAGCCTTCTGAGCATCCAATGACAGGATGGCACCAGCTCCCCCGTTGTCCATTGGTAATTGTAGATTCAGAAAGAGCCTACGAATGTTTGTGGCTGCTGATCTGGAGGGGATGAAGCCTGTTTGATCCCTATGGATCAGAGTATCAATGTATCTAGACAATCTATTTGCTAGGACCTTGGCTAGTATTTTAACATCAGATGTAAGGAGAGATATTGGCCGATAAGAGCCAGGCTTTAGTGGGTCTTTATCCGGTTTTAATATTATAATTATTATTGTTTCCATCATTGATTTAGGGAGTTCCCGTGTGATATATGCTGCATTCAGTACTTCAAGAAGTTCTGGGATCAAGATCTGACCGTATATTTTATATATCTCCACGGGGAGTCCATCCATCCCTGGAGATTTATTGTTTTGAATTTGTCCCACTGCTTCCTCCAACTCTACCATAGTTATAGGGGTATCCAAGGATTCTCTTTCCATTGAATTCAATTTGGGCATAGTTAACTTGTCTAAGAATTGTTCAGTCTTTTCCTTTACATTTAGGATTTCCGATTCATACAGCCGTGAATAGAAATCTACAAATATCTTTTGGATACCCTCTGTATCATACTTTACTATCCCCTTTTCGTCTTCAATGGCAACTATACTGGATGGGCCTTCCTGGTTCCGTGCTATCATTTCTAACATATGACCCACCTGTTCCCCCATTTCGTAGTGCTTTTGGTTCTGCATGAATCTAGTATTTTCGGCCTTAGTTATAATCAAATTTTTATATAGCATCTGTACGTCCTGCCATGCTCTAAATTTCTCCTCATTAGAATCTAATATGTAGTCTTGTTCGGTCTGCTTAACTCTTTGGGTTATCTCTTCCTCCCGCTGTCTTGTGGCTAGTTTAATTTTAGATATTTCTTTAATTATTAAGCCTCTGAGGTATGCTTTCATTGTATCCCACACCATTAACGCTGAAGCTGAGCCCTTATTATCTCCAAAAAAGCCCATTAGCAGATGTTTTATTTTACTACTCTCTGGAATCAGGGACAGCCACTGTGGATTAACTTTCCACATTGGCCGGATCAACTGTTCCGTCCACTCTAAAGTCAAAGTTAATGGGGAGTGGTCCGAGATTCCCCTTGATTCGTACTGAATTGTTTTGACTAATTGGAGAAAATGACCATTTCCCAAAGCCATGTCGATTCTGGATAATGATCTATATGTACTTGAGTAGCATGAGTATTCTTTACTATCCGGGTATCTTACTCTCCATACATCTGATAGACCCATCTCTTGTATCTGGTTGGCCCATCTTGTGGTCTTTCCCCCTCCATTACTCTTTTTGTTGCTATGTCTGTCCAGCTCTTCATTTAATACATTATTGAAGTCCCCAATTATCACTGTAGGAACATCAGGCCATTGCGCCATCTTTTCAAAAACCTTTTTTAACACATCGTCCTTATATGGTGGGGGAATATACACATTTACCAAGAGGATTATTCTATCATTTATGGAGCATAACAACATTAAATATCGGCCAATCGGGTCTTTAATACACTGCCTACAGGTAAACCTAATAGAGTTTGAGATCAAAATACTAACTCCACGGGAGTATGTTGAGTATATAGCATGAAATCCATGTTTATATTTAAATTTATCAAACATTTTGTCATCCTCCTTCCCCTTATGTGTCTCCTGCAGGCAGATTATTGCGGGATCATAGAATTCAATTAGTTCTTTTACCGCGCTTCTCTTTCTGTTATCCCCCAATCCTCTGACATTCCAAGACATCACTTTAATTTTACTTGTCATTTTGCATTAAAATAAAAAGTAAAGACAAGAATAAAGAATAAAGAGTAAGAGTTTTTTGGGGTATAGCCGTAATCCCTGAAGGATAGAAGACGGGGGAGAGAGAAGGCCAGGAGGAGGAGGAGGAGGAGGAGGAGGAGGAGGAGCAGCAAAAAGAAAAAAAAGAAGAGAAAAAGAAAAAGAAAAAAAAAAAAAAAAAAAAAAAATATATAAAAAAAAAATTGGGGAGCCCACCCACACACACCACCCACCCTTATAACCACCCCCCTCCCCGACCCTGTTTCACTCCATAAAATCCTACTACTTCCATCCCCCCCTCCCCCCTCCCAACTCACTTCAATCTGTATCTGGACACTATCATCCCAAGCTGAAAGTCCCTCCCTAGTGGGGGGGGGGAATCAGCTACAACAACATACTTCTTGTCCACACGGGACCCATACTGGGGGCCCACTGTAGCCATTTCCAACGTTACGGCTGTACCATGTAACTACCCAGGTGGGGCAGGAGGAGTAACCCCCCCCCCCCCCGCCTCCCTGGGAAAAAAAAAAAAAAATGAAAAAAAAAAAGACTACAGGTAGACTCTGAAGGTGAAAAATCCCCCTCTCATCTGACTCCATCTTATCTACTCTTCAATAATTATGCCTAAGCTATTCCTTTCTTCCATCCAGCCATGTACTAACTGCGTCGGGTGTATCAAAAAATTGAACTCCATCCCGATCTGTAATACGTAATTTTGACGGAAACAACATTGCATATTTAATCTTTAGTGAAAATAATCGCCGTTTGACATCCTTAAATTTCGCCCTCTGCTTCTGTACTTCCACCGAAAAATCCGGATAGAAGGATACTTTATGGCCCTTATGCTCAATGTTGCCTCTCTGTCTTGCTTTAGACAATATAGTATCTCTATCTTGGCAATTCAATAATCTAATAATAATTGGCCTGGGTCTATCTCCGGTGGAAGGGGCGCGGCTTCTTATGCGATGTGCTCGTTCTATTGCAAACGTTTTAGAGAAGCCTTCCCCCCCGAAAATGTCCATTAACCATTTTTCAAAAAATGTAACAGCTGATTGGCCTTCTTCTTGTTCCGGTAGACCTAGTATGCGGACATTATTGCGTCTTTGTCTATTCTCCATTTCTTCCATTCTTTGATTTTGATCCCTTGTCTGTGTTTTTATCAAATGTGTATCCTTTTTTATCAACGGTATTGAGTCCTCCAATTCTCCTACTCTTGTTTCCACCGCAGTAGTTCTTTCACATATTTTCTGATTCTCATATCTCATAGTTGCAATGTCTCCTTTTAGTTCTAACATCTGATTTGTTAATGATAACAGTGAATTATTACAAGCCTGTACTGCCATAAGAACGTCCCTCAAGGTTGGTTCCACCATTACCAGGGGGGTTGGGGTACTACAGCATATATTTACGTCTTTATTTATTTGTTTTTCATCCATTTGTCTGTTCATCTCGTCATCTGGTGTTTCTGTGCATCCAGTGGGGTCTGTTATTGATATCCCAGACGTATTTGCAGTCGATCTCCCCTTCAACCCCCATGAAACTCGTGGGATTCGAGATATCTGTACTGTTTCATGCTCCTTCTGCCAATTTTCCATTGTGTCCAAGTTTACCACTGGTTCACCACTTTCTTGCAAAATTAGTTTTGCTGGGTTGAGGGGGTCTATTCCTTGGGTAGCCAGGTTTCCTATAGGCCCCTTTTTCAGCTCTTTCTGACTTTTCATCGATTCTTTTTTATCTGGGCCTACTGTATAGGACTCCTCCTGGGTTTTCAATGCTTTCTCCATTTCTGCTTCCTGTTCCCTCCTCCTTTGCCGTGTCATATTCCACTAATCTCCTTAAAAAAGAAGGAGCGGCAGGATCAACTATCAATCGATCTACAACTCTGTAAAGTTTTTAGTGGTTATAGTTCATGCCACATAGCATTTGTTCATTTGATAATAGTGAACTGTGTTAGCTAACTGTTAGCAATTTATTACATTTAAACACTTATCATTTCAACAGTTTAGTGACAGATTGTGGTTGTCCCCTGTTGAATGAAGTCCATTAGCAGCTTTTTAGGAGTGGCAGTAGTTTATCAGCTGTTCACAATGCTAACGGCTTGGTATGATTAGTCTCCTTTAGCTCATTCCTCAATATTTCCCTTATTTAATGGCAATTAGACATGTCTTTATATACAAGCAGGACACATGTCACCATCAGCCGTTGAAACTCTGGTCATATAACTTTCACTCAGCAGTTAGTGAAAAATAAAACAGTCCATCAGCATGCCGAGTTTGTTTATAAATTGTCAGCAGTTGTTTTGTTAATAGTATCCAATTCACAATTGATACTTTACACATCAGTTTATAGTTGATAACTATTTAGATCTGTATATCCGTAAATATCAACAATTCCACAATACTATCCAGTTAGCTGTTATCAGTATCCACAGCAAAATTAACAATAATTCAATTACTGGTGTCAGTCTTTGAAATCAAAACCAACACATTTAGTTGGAGAATTTGGTAGAAAACCAGATCATTTTATGGCATTTGTATAAGTCTTTTATATGTAGCAGTAGCAACAATGTAGCATGTCTTTGAGCAGTCCAAAAAAAATATTTAGTTACAGTTTGTCACTTTTAGCAGAGATAGCAGAAAGACAGCAGTGCATTAATTTGTTAAAGCAACAGTTTGCCAGTTTTTGATAGTATATGACAGACTTTGGTAGAAAACCAGATAATTTTATGGCATTTGTATGAGGGTTTTATATGTAGCAGTAGCAACAATGTAGCATGTCTTTGATCAGTCCAAAAAAATATTTAGTTACAGTTTGTCACTTTTAGCAGAGATAGCAGAAAGACAGCAGTGCATTAATTTGTTAAAGCAGCAGTTTGCCAGTTTTTGATAGTATATGACAGACTTTGGTAGAAAACCAGATAATTTTATGGCATTTGTATGAGGGTTTTATATGTAGCAGTAGCAACAATGTAGCATGTCTTTGATCAGTCCAAAAAAATATTTAGTTACAGTTTGTCACTTTTAGCAGAGGTAGCAGAAAGACAGCAGTGCATTAATTTGTTAAAGCAGCAGTTTGCCACTTTTTGATAGTGTATAACAGGCTTTGGTAGAAAACGGTAGAAATTTTTTTTATTTTAGGTGATGTTCAGGTTGTGGAAGAACAATCTCATCATTTCACCAGTGACAATGCCCAAAGGCTAATCCAGGACATAATGTTTTGTAGTCTGGATTTAGACTTTATAAAGCAAAAAACAAATGATATAGAACAAAAACCGAAGAACTTGATTGATGTACTAGAAAGAATATAAATACCCAAAAAATAGCACCATTTTTGATATTTGCGTAAAAAATGTTTGCCCATTTTAAAAGCCAAATTTTGAAGATGCACACAGTGTGTCAACATGTGCTATCTGCCATCATGGGAGATCAATGCACACGTTTTGTGGCTGCAACCCCTTCCTCAAAACTCAAGGAAGGGGTTGCACCCCCAAAACACGTCCATTGATCCCCCGTGATGGGAGATAGCACATTCAATGTTGAACTTTGTAAGTTCCAGTGTTGTGTATGTTATGTTTTGAAACATGCCTGTTTATGCACCCTAAAACATTTTTTATGAAACCAAGAATTTGTGTTTTTAACAAAAATATGTTTTACAACGCACATGTGCATGTGCACGGAATAAAAGATTTTATACTCAACAATGTGTGGCTTCTTCTTTCAATGATCAATACCAGTTTTTGCGTTAAGTTGGTGTTTACAGTGACAATGGGTGTTTTTTGATAATGGAAAAAACACTTGGCACTACAAGTGCACTAGGAGAACCTAGGAGACATCAAAAATAAACCCAAGCATTAAATTAAAATCAAGATTTTTTTCTGATAAAAGAGAAAATTTATTCTAAATTTTCTGGCAAAGCAATGGCCCCCCTACCCGTAAAATATTCTACATATTTTTCTTGCACTTCACGGGCGCTTTGGGGGGGGGGGGCAAGCCAGGACAGTCCGCTTCCAGGGCCAGAGGCAACGGAGGCAACATAACTTGCATTATGTCTTTTTAAAAAAATGTGCAGTATGCAGCAACATAAAATGATATGGTTTAGTTTGTATTCCGCCATATTTATGGCTGTTTGAAATAGGCGGAACCGGCTGGCCAGGATCCCAAACGCATTCTCCATGACTCTTCTGGCTCTGGCCAGCCGGTAAATAAAAACCCTCTTCTCCGGCGTAAGGGCCCTCTGGGGGAATGGCCTCATCATGTGGTCACCCAGACCGAATGCCTCATCTGTGACAAAGACAAATGGCAGTCCTTTCACATTCTCCTCCGGAGGTGGCAATCCCAAGCCACCACTCTCGAGACATTGATAGAACTCGGTCCAGGCAAATACTCCACCATCAGACATCCGGCCATTCCTCCCCACATCCACATATAAAAACTCGTATGTCGCCGACACCACCGCCATCAACACAATACCATTAAACCCCTTGTAATTATAATAGCATGACCCTGAATGGGGTGGTGGGACGATGTGGACGTGCTTCCCATCAATTGCCCCCCCACAGTTGGGAGAGTCCCAACGGGTGGCAAAATGGGATGCCACAGTCTGCCATTCCTGTGGCATTGAAGGAAACTGTGGAGTCAAACAAGAAAAAAATATTAGTAATTTTTCACCTAAACATTGCAAGCAGATTAGACACAAACATTCTTGGCCTACATCAGTATAATATTTATTTTAAGGAGTATTTAAAGGCAAAAATATAAGGTCCACTCATCAGATCCCCCGGGGGGATTTTAGGGGGGAGATGTTTTGGACAGTAACCCTCCCCACTTCATTGAGAGCGGAATGTATAAATAATCTGTGTTACTTTGGCCAGGCCCTCCTTACTTACACTATTGGCAGCCTACTGGACAGGTAAGAAGTGTCATAATACAAAAATATGAATACACACTGTACAAATGGAAGCACATTTTTACATTCTGGAATTACCTATCAAGATAATAATAGGAGAAAAAAACTTTAAACAGTACCATTTGAAAGTATTCAGGCAGGCCCTTTCACTACATGCTTTAGTGAATTCATCCATAAAGAGGACCACAAAAGCGGTAGGTATAGTGTGTATGGGTTTTCAAAGACAGCAGATAGAGGATTGTTATCAGCTGACTTACCGGTTGGGAAGGGAGGGTTCCAAATGAGTTTGGGCCACCCCCCAAAAAAGCCTCTTGCACTCTGCATGAATTTAAGGACACAAATAACATTTCAACACATTGTAGGGTGTCTTTAGGGTAAAGCAGTACTATGGAGCTGACAAAATACATTGTTAAGTGACTAGGCTATAGGTGTATATGGGCCCAGGATACCATGCTGGGGAGGTTAGTGAAGGAAAATATGCATGTAGGCCAAAAAAGGAGCATTGAAAGATTACAGCATGCATGAGGACAAAGGGGACATTCACAGCATATTACAATCATGGTAATTAGGGAATGATGAAAGAAATAAAATACATTAGCAAATATTAAATACACAGAATGTGATGTTAAAAGAGACATCTTACCTTAATATAGTCATTCTGCAGGACCTGAATAATGGCAGAACTCTGGAATAATGATTCCCAGAGCCTGGGGGGAGATGCCTGTTGAGAACTTGAGGTCCTGCAGGCTTCTCCCAGTTTCCAAGTACCACAACATGGCGACTAGCCTCTGCTCCGGAGTGATGGCTTGCTGCATGCAGGTATCCTGCCTGCTGATATAAGGGGACAGCAATGCCAACAGATGGTGAAAAACTGGGTCCGTCATCTTGAGAACATTACTGAAATCATCAGGATTATTCTCCTCGATCTCACGCAGAAAATGCATATGAGAGAATTGGTCACGCTGGCGTAACCAATTCTTGGTCCATGAACTCCTCCTCGCCCTGTTCATGGACTGGGCTTGGGTCAAAGCTACAAGCCCAACACCAAGCCCCTGCACAGCACGAACTCTACGACGAGTACATACCCGCAACATGGCTTCAAAACGGTCGGCTGGTCAGAGCGAACTAACTGAACGCACTGAAGAACAGCAAGGCCTGTGAAGAGCGAGCTGAAAATCAGCAACGAGCGAACAAGAACGCACTGAAAAACAGATACGAACTGACTACACGCACTAAAAAACCCACAAGCACAACCTGAACAGCAGTAAAACGATCTGAAAAACTAGATAAACGCGAGATTAGCAGAGGGAGCGCAAAGTGTGGCGCACTTGGTATTGAACTTTCCTTTTATGCGGCGTACACATGGTCGGAATTTCCGATGGAAACAGTCCGATGGGAGCTTTTCATCGGATTTTCCGACCGTGTGTATGCCCAACGGTCTTTTTCTGTTGGAATTTCCGACGGACTTTGAATTGAGAACCTGTTCTCAATTTTTCCGACGGAAAACCTTTCTATCGGATTTTCCGATCGTGTATATGCAATTCCGACACGCAAAATTCCGACGCATGCTCGGAAACAATTTGACGCATGCTCGGAAGCATTGAACTTCCCTTTTATAGTGCTGTCTAATGTGTTTTGTGTTTTGAACTTTTTCGTTTGAAAATTTTTATTAAAGTTTTACAAACTTAACAAAAAGATATCCAATACAACTGCATAACAATGTGAAGTATACAGGCATGTCATTGAACAGGTAAGTACAATAATCACATTCGCTCGGCAACGCAGCCTTGGATGTCGTACCATATAACAGGTATCCGTCCCGTCTGCCCAGGGAACAACTTGCCCCGGCACACCAGCCGATCTTCAAAAGAAATCCGAATTGGGGATACTCCGCGACTCCCAAGCTCCCAGGAGCCCCAAATGGGATCCTGCTGCACCCCAGGAGTTGGGAGTACAGAGACGCCCCAATGTGTATATGGCTAGGTCCAGGATCAGAACTGGAGTGGCAGGGCAAAGCCCTTCACATATTGAAAAACAAACTTCGGATGTAACATACTAAACCGGTCAGGTTATGCGCAGGAAATAGCGGTTCGCCAAGAGAGGCGACAGAAAAGGATAGAGAAGCACAATGGGGAAGGAAGAAACGTGTGAGGGGACAGAAAAGACGAGAGGAAGGTGGTGTTCTGTCTGTCAACTTGAACAGTGCGTGATCTAACTGCCCGGAGGCACTCCCGGTATAAGGGAGATGTTGCAGAGGGTAGCCCAGGGTTCCCAGATGGCTCTAAACTTCTCGGTAGAGTCATTGAGCTTGGCAACAATTTGTTCCTGGACCATGACCCAGGTTACCTTACGTTTAAACAACCTAAAAGAGATGGTATCTGACTTCCAGGCTTTGGCTATTGTCATTTTGGCTCCTAGGCATAGAAACAGTGCTAGAGCCTGTGAGGCTTTGGATAGCTCTGGGATAGGGAAATTAAGCAACGCCCACCTAGGGTGAGGCATAACAGTGGTACCTGTAAGCGAGCTTATGGAACGGAACACTTTCTTCCAGAACGACCGTATGCGAGGACATGTCCACCACACATGGACCATAGAGCCCTCAAGACCGCAGCCTCGGAAACAAACTGATGATGTACCTGGGAAAAGTATTGCCAGCCTGGAAGGGACATAATACCACCTCAGTAAAACTTTCAAGCTGGCTTCAACAAGGGAGACATTGAGGATACCTTTGTATGCTCTTGTAGAAGCCCGATACCATGTCGCAGAGTCCCAGGAGTCGTCCAAATCGTCCTCCCAGGCCCTTGCATACGAAGGTATAGACTGTTTAGTCATAAGTGCCGTATAGATCAGTGAAATGCCTCCCCTCTGATCTGCCGTGTTGATACACCAATGTTCAAATGGGGTAATGTTAGGTGGAAGCGGTTTGGTGGTCCATATAGAGTGTAAGAAGTGGGAAATTTGTGTGAATCTATAAAGTTCTGAGTCGGGCATGTCCAATTTCTTCCGACAGTGTTGCAATGTGATGGGTCCAGAGTGGGAGAAGAAGTGTCCGATACGGTACAGGCCCTTGTCAGTCCACCATTTAAAGGCCCCAATGTCCATCCCCGGTGGAAAGTTAGGATTATGAAAGATGTGCATTAGGGGTGTCAGAGGAGAGATTATGGTATTAAGGGAGAAAAGTTTGGTGCAAAGCGCTATAGAGTGCGATAGGGTGGGAGCCATGACAGCTGGCCTATGTTTCGGGGAACATCCCAAAAGGAAGTCAATAGTATGCAATGGAGTAGCCTGCCTTTCCATACTAAGCCAGTCTGGTTTATTATAACTAGAGTAAGCTAACGATATTTGTGCCAGCCGAGCCGCCTGGTAGTAAGCCCAAAGGTTGGGAAGACCTAACCCTCCTTGCGTCTTTAGTCTGTAGAGCGTATCCGAAGGACATCTGTAGCCTTTCTTACCCCAGATAAATCGTAGTATGTCTGACTGCGTCTTCGTGAGGAAACTTTTGGGCAATGAGCGAAATAAGTACAAGAGTTTTGGTAGTAGGGTCATTTTTACCGCATGTATTCTGCCCAGCCAGGATAGACCACATCTGGACCACCTCTCCACGTCCTGCAAACCTTTATGCACCATGGGGGGATAGTTTGAGCGGAAGAGGCCTTCAATATTTGGGGTGAGCTTGATACCCAGATACGGAATCTGGTTTGTAGCCCAGGCGAAAGTAAAGTTATCTTTGAGTTGTTTGAGGAGATCCGGCGGGAGAGTTACGTTCAGAGCCAGAGACTTGGTCATATTAACGCGTAGTCCTGACGCCCCACTAAATTCCTCCAGGGTTTGAAGTATCACAGGCATGGAGATCAGTGGGGAGGTGATGAAGAGAAGGAGATCATCCGCGTATAACGCGCATTTATGTTTGTGGGGGCCGCAAGAAACCCCTTTAATATCAGGGTTTGATCGAAGGGCAATGGCTAAAGTTTCGATCGCTATCGCAAAGAGAAGCGGCGAAAGAGGGCATCCCTGCCTGGTACCCCTATTTATGGGAAAGGACTCCGAGTACCTGCCCAGTAGGCGCACTTGTGCCGATGGAGTGGAATACAGGGAATCTATAAGATTAAGAAAGTATTTGCCACATCCCCATCTCCTAAGGATCTCAGACAGGTATGCCCAGTCAATCGAGTCGAACGCCTTGTGTAGATCAATTGACAGTAGAAAACCTTTTTGTGCAGGGTTCCCATCCCAATGAGATTGAAGCAAAGAGATTATATCCACTGCCCTTCTGATCTGATCTGGTCCTTGTCTCCCCGGGATGAAGCCTACCTGATCCCTGTGAATGTATGACGAGATAAAGCTGGAAAGGCGGTTGGCAAGTATCTTAGTCATTATTTTGACATCATTGTTAATAAGAGATATGGGGCGATAATTGCCAACCTCACTAGTGTCTTTATCTGGTTTCGGTATTACCGATATGTACGCTGCATTTAAATCTGAATTTAAAGAGGCCCCATCCCTGAGAGAGTTGAACATCTTGGTTAGATGAGGTGCTAGACAATTCCCAAATTTCTTATAATAACCCGTGGAGAAGCCATCAGGACCCGGTGAGGAGCCCAATTTAAGGTTCTTAATAGTATCCAGGACCTCCTCTTGTGTGAAGGGGGATTCCAAAAGTTCTATATGTGCCTTATCCATCACTGGCAACTTAAGGTTGTTAAGGAACCTATCTCTCCTGGCTGCGGATGTACTGGGGTTCTGTTTATAAAGATCAGAATAAAACTGTTTAAAGGTGTCCATTATCTTGCTTGGGTTCTGAGACAGTTCCCCCGAGGTTACCCTCAGTTTGGGGAAGGCTTGAGTGCGTGGTTTAGGGGAAAGTTTAGTTGCCAATCTGGAACAAATCCTATCTTGTTGTGCATAAAACTTGGCCCTAGTCCATTTAAGATGTTGCGCCGCTGACGTGGTTAATTGCATATTAAGGAGAGCCCTTGCTGTGTCTAATTTGGCTAGTGAGTCTAGATTGGGGTTACGTTTATGTTCTCTTGTCAATTTCTGAAACTCCTTCGTAAGTCTTACTGTATCAGCACTGTGTTCCGCCCTGAGTTGTGCCGCTAACTGAATCAGTCTACCTCTGATGACCGGTTTATGAGCCGCCCAAACGATAGAAGGAGAAGCCCCATCTGTCGCGTTTAAGGTAAAGTATTCTTGGATGGCAGATTCTAGTAGAGTGCATTGAATAGGGTCGTTCAACAGGGTTTCTCGTAGGCGCCAGCGTGGTCGGTTACCGGTGCCCGTCGGTTTACATGTGGTCAGCACAACTAATGAGTGGTCCGAGAGCGACGAATCAATGATTGTGGAGTTCCTAATGAGTGGAAGCGTGGCGGCCCTGGTGAAGATGTGGTCTATCCTGGCAAAGGAGTTATGTGGAGCTGAAAAATGTGTGTAGTCTTTAGTACGCGGGTTGTTCTCTCTCCAAACGTCTATCAGGCCTGCCTCATTAAGTATTTCAGCTATTTTAACGCTCTGTTTAGAGGGACGCTTGGGTTTAGACGCACCGTTCGCCAGTTTGTCCAGGGAAGAGTCAAATGCAATGTTCGTGTCCCCGCCCATAAAAACCGTCCCCTTAAGATGTTCATGTAGTGTAGTGAGCAGAGATTCCATAAAGGATCTTTGCCCTTTATTCGGTGCGTAGTAGGATACAAAGGTGTAGAGTTCTCCATCAATGAAACCGGAGACTAGGACATATCGACCCTGGGGATCAACAACAGTTTCAGGTTGGGAGAGGTAAAGGCAAAGCAGATCGCGACCCCCTTGGTTTTATTCTCCGCGGAGGCCAGGAAGAATTGTGGATAACTGTGGTGGAGAAAAGTGGGCTTGTAAGTAGATGGGAAGTGTGTCTCCTGTAGCAGAAGGATGTCGGCGTGCATTGAGTGATAGCATTGGAGGATTTTTCTACGTTTGATTGGGGAGTTAAGGCCCTGAGTGTTGTGTGATATAACCTTCAAGGTAGTGGGCAAGGAGTGAGAATCAGGCATGGATCAGAGGGGAATGATCTATACAATCCTTATGGGACTTACCCTTCCATGTAGAGATAGACGGCAGTGTAAAATCTGATGGTCCTGTAGCGGGGGGCCCAGAGCCTGAGAGAGACTACCGGAGAAGTCCGTGTGACCTGCTAGCACCACTGAGATCAATCGAGAAGAGAGAGAGAAAAGAGATGAGTGGGAGAAGGAGAGAGGGAAGAACAAGAACATTAACAACCTGCTGAGGAATCATTCCGGTACGAGAAGAGTAGCTCAAGAAAACAAAGGGGCCCCCTGGTCCCTTCCCACCCCCAGGTCGGTTTAGATTCACCAAACCTACCATAACCCCCATGGTTCCGGACTTTCCAAATGAAGAAAGTCCGGAATAGGATCTAGGTACGCCAAGTGGGTTCCTGATCCAATCGAGGCGCATTGGGTCCACCACAGCCCCCCCACCTCAAATCTGTAGCTACTGAGGGGCAAAAACAACCCCATCATCTATAAGTGCCGGAGTCCCCTGTAGAGATTAATCCCCAGTCAACATTAACGTTTTAGCACGCAAAAATTATGGAAAGGGGTCTAACAATCGCCAAACTTCCAGGGGAAGTAATTGTATGGAGTTAAAAAAAAAAAAAAAAAAGGGAAAGGGGGACCGGCTAGTAAGCCGAATTTCCCCAGGCAGCAGGGACCAATAAGGTATTCAACCTATTACACTGCATGTTCCCCTCCTAATGAGGATAGTTTGTATTCCCTCTACCAGTAAGTCAGTACCCAATTATCACAAAAGGTAAAAAAAAAAACAATTATTATCAACTTTAACATGAAAATAACAGCATGTATAGATGCTCGATCAGTTAGTGCAGTGGGGGAAGGGGGACCCCCCCTTAACCACCCTCTACAAGGAAGAGGGGGAAAAGAGAAGGCCCCAACCTGTCCTTCCTCCAGAACCTCACCCCAGGAGCAGGGGAGAAGTCCAGGTCAGGATCAAAAAAGGAAAAAAGATTATAAGCAAATATGCTCAGGGTGGCATGGTTTCTTTGGATCTTTTTGGGCCCTGCTTCAGCCAGGATTGTTGCAGCGGGCTGGCAGGCGGGGGTCTTTTGGCGGAAGAAGGGGTCCCTCGGTTAGCTTGCGCAGGCGTAGGTTCCAGCAGTATCAGGCCGAGATGCGTGAGGAGTCGTTCACCTTCCTGGAAAGAGGAGAAGCAGAAATTCTTGCTTTTGTAGGAAAAATTCAGGCGAAGAGGGAAAGACCACCGATATGCGATTTCCTTATCGATCAGCACCTGCAGCAACGGTTTGAAGGAGCGCCTCTTCTGAACTGTATAAGGTGATAGGTCAGCGAATATTTGAATTTTGTGACCGAGTAAAGTGAGATTATCCGAATATCTGGCTTTCCTCATGACTGCTTCTTTGACGGAATAGTAATGTGGTTTAACAATGACATCTCTGGGCAAACCGTCAGATCTAGGGGCCTGTAGTGCCCTGTGTGCTCTGTCAAGTTCCAGGTGGTTATCCGGAATGTCAGGGATAAGGTTTTTAATCAAAGATTTAACTGCTTTATGGACATCCTTCTCAGATTCAGGGAGTCCCCGGAGTCTAAAGTTATATCTTCTGGATCTGTTCTCGAGGTCATCGATTTTTGAAAAGGCAGATTCCAATTGATCCTGTACTTCCTGTAATCTGGCAGAGTTTTGGTTAATCTGAGCAACTGATTGATCAGCTTTTTGTTCTATGGTGTCCATCCGTATCCCTATTTGCTGCAGGTCAGCATGTAAAGATGCAGTAATTTGGGCAGCATTCTGAGCCAATCCTTTATGTAGCATGTGTGAGAAGGCTGTCATCATAGACTGAAAGTCAGTGGGGACAGGCATGTCAGCTTGGGCCTCACTCACTGTGAGCAGCATTCCTGTGTGTGGATCCAGCAATGGGGATGAGGGATATCCTGGGCTCATCCTCCCCAAAAGGGATTCCGTGGAGGAGGGAGAGCTGACAGCTTGCAGGGGGGGGGAAGTCAGTACCTGCATAAGGTGGATCTGTCTGGTCCTGGTCGGCTATAGAGTCCTCTTGTTTGTCTGAGGCCTGTAAGCCTCGTGTAGCCGACGCCATCTTGGCATATGTGAGGGGGCCGTTCGCGGCCGTCATTTGGCCAGAGAGGTCCCTCCGGACCTGGGGTTTTTGCATATCCCGGTGCCCCGGGTGTTCCCCTGTCAGGATGGCGTGGTGTGGGGCGGAAACGAGGGCTCCGTCGGCTCCGGTGGCTAGCGGTGGGCTGTGGTGGAGCGGAGCTCTAGTAGCCGGCGGCCATCTTAGAGCTCTGTCTAATGTGTTTTATGCCGCTGTGTTATTGACCGTCGGAATTTGGTGTGATCGTGTGTAGGCAACACAGTTTAAGCGGAATTCCGTCGGAATTCCGTCGGAAAAACCGTCAGAGTTTTTTCAAACGAGAATTCCGATCGTGTGTACGCGGCATTATAGTCCCGTCATACGTGTTGTACGTCACCGCGTTTGGTGTGACCGTGTGTATGCAAGAAAGCTTGAGCGAAATTCCGTCGGAAAAACCATCATAGCTTTTTCCGACGAGAATTCCAATCGTGTGTGTGCGGCATAAGAGGCATTTTCTACACTTTGGAGAGAAATTCCCTACTCCATTTAAAATAGGAAAAAGTTTTGGCTTTAGATATACCTTACGCAAAATACAGTCTTACACAATCTTACGTAGTTAGAGCTACCCTGTTCAAAGTTGGTGGGGCTTACCAGAAATGGTAGCGATAAAGCTTATTATGTATGGGATGAATGCTTAAAATTACTCTGCTGCTAACACAAGAAGATAATACACTACAGAACAGTGGTGGTGTAGAGGTTGGCTGGAGGAACCACTGAGCACACTAGGGGGCCAGGCATTTGACACTCGGAGAAGTGTTGGTTTCTAAATCTCCATGATGAAAGATACGTTTTTACTATCTAACTGGGGGTGACTGGGATCTTACACAGGGCTGTCTTCCCTTGATTCCAGAGGCTGAAGGAAGGAGGAATGGGGATGTATTTCAAACTTGGATTGAAGTGTGGTAAAGTTTTGTGAACCAAATTACCACACCTTTAGTGTACGAAAGTTCCACATACTTATTCCCCATATTGCCATAGATGACATTAAAGTTAGGCAATACCCTGTATTCACAATATTAGGCAGGCCCAAATATAGAAGCAAAGCTTCTGCACATGGAATAAGTAGGGGCAAACAGGTGCTGCAGGACCACGTGGTGGTCAGGCCGCAGAATCAAGAGCAAGGTGCATCTGCCTTTTCCTTTTTGGCAGTGGTTATGATATACAGCACACAGAAGAGGTAGCTGAGTGGCTCACAAAGCCTTTCTCTTTTTCCCCTTCCCAGGTGTAGAGTAGCCATGTTTCTTCTGCTGAAAATGTACCCTTCTCATCCTCTTTTGCTTATCCCGCCATAGTCACGCAAACTGGTAGGGAGGATTTGGCAGGAAATTAATTTAGTACACTGTGGGGTTGATTTACTAAAACTTAAGAGTGCAAAATCTGGTGCAGCTCTGCATAGAAACCAATCAGCTTCCAGGTTTTGGTTGTCAATGCTTAATTAAACAAGGCGACATTAGAAGCTGATGGGCTACAATGAAATGCTGCAACAGATTTTGCACTTTTAGTAAATCAACCCCTATCACTCAATTTCTACAGAAGTATGTACAAGAATTTCTGTTATCTGATGTGCAGAAAAAGAACAGGAACGTTAAGGGAATGGACAGCAGGCAGGGAGCGCTAATTGCCAGTGATATTCCCGCAGCTGCAGCTTACTGCCAAGTTGACTCCACCAATAAGGTAGGTGGGGAAGATAAACACTGGCTGAAACTTGCACAGTATGTGCTGGAGCTTTTGGATTGCTCTTTGGCCAGTGTGCTGTCTGAGAGGGCCTTCAGAACAGCAGGCAGTTTTGTTACAGAGAGACATATGTGGCTGTCCCTTGACACTGTGACCTGGCTCCCGTTCAAAAAAAATCAACAACTTCTGGATCAGCAGTGGTTACAAAACCCTTGCAGATCATGCTGCTGACAAAGTCACGTGTGCTAGTGACGATACTAGTGAGGGAGGAAGGAAGTCAGGTGCCTATCGCTCTACTTCCGGTTTGCGGCCGCGACCGGAAGTTCATCCATGCTGATGCAAGAAAACTTTAAATGTGAGTGGTTATTATTTTTGTTTCAATAAACCTGTTTTTTACTACACATTGAAGCGCTTCTTTGTACCTTTAACCCCTACATGCTGATCTAACCCGTGAGTGACCCCTTACCCCTGGAGTGCCTTTTAGGATCGGAGTAGGAGTCCATAGGAGCCCATAGAAGCCTATAGGAGCCCATAGGAGCCCATAAGAAAGAGGACCCGGAAAGTAACCAGGCTTGCCACCTTAGAGGCTATCTGCTCCACTAGGCCTGTAGGGGCCGCAAATAGAGGTGAGAGGCTGGGGGAACTAGTAGGGTGCACCCCTGAAGTCAGCACGGAGCACTGCCTGCACGGATCATCACTGTGTGAATATTTCTACTCACCTTCACTTATTCCAGAGCCTTATGCTCTTCATTGTTCCAGATTGTGGACTTTATCGTTTATTTTCCGCCATTTTTTTTTTTTTTTTACAAGCTGGGACTTGTAGTGCACCAAATTTTACTTTTATTTTTTTATATTTTTTTCAGCGATATTATTGTTTTGGTATCATCTGATTATACCATACCTACAGTGACACACTCTTTTCATCTGTATGGTCACTTTGTCATTATTTTGGATATTTCTGCACATTCAATCATTTATTTCCCTTGCAATTTCCTTGCAATTCCCTTGCACTTTCAGAACCAATTTATTGGTTCTTTATTGGTTCTCTATTCACATATTTTGCACGTTGCACTGTGCACCTTTTATTGCTAGAAGATTTCGTGTTCACTAATTTTAACCCAACTCCATCATCATTTTTACCCCAGCACATATATTTATTTTCAGCACGGTTATTTTAGCACCATCACTTTTATTGAATATTTTTTCATTCTTTACACACGTCTTATATTTATTCAATATTTTATGTGTATTGCTATTAAGGAATTTTATCTATTTAGTTCATGATTTTATGTTTTTATATATCTATTTATGTGAAAGGTCACTCATCTTTCGGATACTCTGAGCTTTGCAAACTGGTCATTTTAGATTATTTATTGATTTACTTAAGGGTTAGCGCCACATACCCTCTTCATTCAATTTTACCTTTACAAGTGTGAGATCACTTATATGTTGGCTGCTTTCCTTTTCCATTTTTTCTCCTTATTTGATTTAATAGTTTTTGGTTGAGCCCACTGGTTACCCCTATTATCTAGATATGTGAGTTTATTGTCTATGGTATAATATTCTCTAATTTATAATTAGGGATAAAACATCCCTTGTCTCGCCCTCCTACATTGCAGCCTAAATAAGATACTTACATACTGTGCAGATGCTCTACAATATGTGTGCCTATTTTTTCCAAAATAATACACTCTAATTTTTATTTTGAGAGAAAATCTGCCTCATCTGTCTTACATTTAATCAAGCTGATTACATACTTTTCAGCCACTGTACAATTTTTTTTTTCCAAGATAAAACCAGTTGGGTATCTTAACTAACCTGCTTACATACTGTTAAGCCCCTGAACAATATTTGTGGCTTTTGTCTCTCAGATAATACAATCTCTTTTTTATTGCAAAACAAAGCATGCCTCTGCGCTTTTAATTGAAAGCGTATTTAAGTATTTATTCTTTTGACAAACTGTTCTGACACCATCCGATTTCTACAAAAACATACCTGAAGTCAACATTTTTTGAATAAATGGGGACATGGGGCTGGGGGAGGGTTTGCAAAATGTGGGGTTGTGGTTTTGAAGTGTTTTTGTGCACTCTGTTTTGACTTTTATTTTACATTTTTAAGACAATACAATGTGGTACTACATAAAAAGAAGCTCACAAGGTATACTATGAAAATATTTTGTCGCTGCCCAACTGGTACAAAGTTGAGGGCTTTAGCTTTTTTAAGCTGTAATGAAACAGATTGGGGTACAGCTGTTTAAACCAGGCAATAATTTCAAAGTAAAAAAAAATTACACATGCAAAATATGTCATGCCTGAATAGAGTGTCACTCACTGATGCTGTGTATAACAATCATGCTGTTCCATAACACCACATACAGCTTAAAGGCATC
Source organism: Lithobates sylvaticus (assembly GCA_028564925.1). Taxonomy (NCBI): domain Eukaryota; kingdom Metazoa; phylum Chordata; class Amphibia; order Anura; family Ranidae; genus Lithobates; species Lithobates sylvaticus. The sequence goes on from CM053032.1 coordinate 78,877,419, forward strand.
ATCTCCCAAGCATGTAAATCAATAATTAGTGTTTTTTTTACCATGTCTCCTTTGAAGTCGCATTAAAACTCTTTGCATCTTGCACTTTTTTTTTTTTTGCATTTGTACATGTCCTCCATGGCAGTGCCCAGCAAGCCCATGGCCCTAAAAATTGTACCTAGACACATTTAATGAGGAAAACTATCCCATTGAACCATGGTTGAAAAACACTGCAATTGATACATTTGCTGGAGAGATTGGTCTATTGAAAAATAACAGACTTACTATCCAGATTACTAGGTGAAAATAAAGGAAAGAAAAACCAAAAAAAAAGAAAACACATCTACTGTAAGTATTGGTAAGCTGCACTTTAATAAATGTTTGCTTTTGGGTTTAATATCACTTTAGTGAAAATGCAGAATGCATTAAATAAGAATCAGGTATTCCAAATTAGATGATTACCTCTTTAATAGGTATACAGGTGGAAGATGCCTTATTTAAACCTCAGATATCTAAATCTGTTGTTCTCTTTGCTATTGACAAGTGCAGTGTCATCATGCCAAGATTATTCTAATGCCGCGTACACAGGATTGGAATTCTCATTGGAAAAAGCTCTGATGGTTTTCCCGATGGAATTCCGCTCAAACTGTCTTGCCTACACACGGTCACACCAAATTCCGACCGTCAAGAACGCGGTGACATACAACACTACAACGAGCCGAGTTCAATGCTTCCGAGCATGCCTCGAATTGTTTCAGAGCATGCATAGGAATTTTGCGCATCAGAATTGCTACAGATGATCGGAATTTCCGATAGAAACCTTTCCCGTCTGAAAAATTTAAAACATGCTCTAATTTTTTTGCGGTAACACTAACAATAAACAAAAGGCAAGTTTATTCAATGAGGATCATAAAACCAGTTCCAAAAGGCATTGCTGTAAGGGTACAAACAAAAGAGGGGTAGGAAATAAATAAAATTAGCCTCCCTGGAACAGTGAGGAGCTGACGGCATCCAACGATGGAACAGTGCAGTAAGGGGAGCTCCAATATTCCCGTTGCACATGGGGTTCTTGACCCGGATAGCAGACCCGGCATGTACTGAGATGGCGGGCGTGCTGAGGAAGGGGGAGGAAAGCCGCGGCATCGGAAGGGGGAACCATGCCACTCTTGACAAAACAGCTCGCTGAGCCAGCTAGCGTGCCTGTGGGTGTAGAGGGAAAGCTGTGGTCCATGAACAGATGTGGCCACTCTCCCTGGATGGAAGGGTCAGCAGGCGAAGGTTACCACAGAAGTGTGGGGGGGAAGACCTGAGCCACTGTGTACAGATGCCGGATGTTGGGAGAAGCCGAGGAGGGCTCATCGGGATGGTGTACACAGTGGCTCCGGCCTTCCCACACCACACTTCGCCTGCTGTCCCTTCCATCCAGGGAGAGTGGCCACATCTGTTTGCAGACAATTTACTATTTTTTTAGAGGCCCCCCATTGGGGGACTTTGTTAAAATATCAGGGTTCTAAACAGACCCCTGATGTGTCACTTTTGAGACAGAGAAAGGGACTGAGGACAGAGATTCTCCAGTCACTTTTTTTGCAGCCCCAGTTGCACTGGACAGTAGGGGTGCAACGAATCAAAAAACTTACGGATCAGAGTCACGGATCGGATCATTTTTCGGATCAGCAAATAATAATTGAATTTGCAAAAACCTGTGAAAATTCCACCACCATATTAGACATGTGCACAACAAAAAAATTTGTTTATTTTCGTTTCGTTTTTTTCGTTTCCGAATTTTTTTTTTTTTTTTCTTGTCCGAAAAAAAATCGTTTTTTTTAGTTTCGTTTTTCGTTTCCGTCGATTCGTAACGATTCGTACATTCGTAAGTCGTCGGTGTTCGGATTCGTAACGATTTGTACATTCGTAAGTCGTCGGTGTTCGTATTCGTAACGATTCGTACATTCGTAAGAGTTATTTTTTCGTTGATTCGTTTTTTCGTTAGTTTCATTTTCGGACGCATTCATATTTATTCGTACATTTGTAACATTCGTAACATTCGTAATCGGAGCATAATTCATAATTTTATGTAATGTGTATGCTATTATTACATTTGAATAATTTACGAATCGAAAAAAAAAGTTACGAATGTACAAATTTTTTTGTTCAATAGAGACACAGAAAATTACAAATCGAAAAAAAAAAAAAAGTTACGAATCAAAAAAAAAAGTTACGAATCGAAAAAAAAACAGTTACGAATCGAAAAAAAAGTTACGAATGTACGAATTTTTTTGTACATTCGTACTTTCGTTAGATTTATTTATTCGTACTTTCGTAACATTGTTTTCGTAGATTCGTAATCGGAGCATAATTCATAATTTTATGTAATGTGTATGCTATTATTACATTTTAAGAGACACGGAAAATTATGAATCGAAAAAAAAAAGTTACGAATGTACAAATTTTTTCGTTCAATCCATTCGAAGCACGTTTAGCAGCACCATTGTAAGGGGCACAGAAAATTACCAATTCAACAAAAAAAAAGTTCCGAATGTACAAATTTTTTCGTTCGTTTTCGTTTTTCGGATTTTCTTCATTAGTACATTCGTTGTTTCTAATTCCTTTTTTATTCAGATTTTCGTTGTTTTTCGGATTCGTTCGATTTGAATGATTCGTTAATCGGATTCGTACGATTCGAACGATTCGTTCATTCGTACGAAAACGAACGAACGAAAAACGAAAAAAAACGAAACGAATTGCACATGTCTACACCATATAGTCCCCACTGTAATATCCACAATCTCCCCACTGCAATATCCACAATCTCCCCCACTGTAATATCCACAATCTCCCCCACTGTAATGGACATCTCCCCCACTGTAATATCCACGTCATCTCCCCCACTGTAATATGCACGTCATCTCCCCCACTGTAATATCCACAATCTCCCCCACTGTAATATTGTCTGAGTATGGCTGGGTAGGGCTGGGTACGGCTGAGCATGGCTGGGTATCGCCGAGTATGGCTGGGTATTACCGAGCATTGCAGAGTATGGCTGGATATTGCAGAGTATGTCTGGGAATCACAGAGTATTGCAGAGTATGGCTGGGTATGGCAGAGTATGGCTGGGTATGGCTGGGTATGGCTGGGTATGGCTGGGTATTGCAGGGTATGGCTGGGTATTGCAGAGTATGGCTGGGTATTGCAGAGTATGGCTGGGTATGGCAGAGTATGGCAGAGTATGGCTGGGTATGGCTGGGTATGGCAGAGTATGGCAGAGTATGGCAGGGTATGGCTGGGTATGGCTGGGTATGGCTGGGTATTGCAGGGTATGGCTGGGTATTGCAGGGTATGGCTGGGTATTGCAGAGTATGGCTGGGTATTGCAGAGTATGGCTGGGTATGGCAGCGTATGGCAGGGTATGGCAGAGTATGGCAGAGTATGGCAGAGTATGGCTGGGTATGGCTGGGTATGGCAGAGTATTGGCAGGGTATTGCACAGTATTGGCAGGGTATTGGCAGACTGCACAGTATTGGCAGGGTATTGCAGAGTATTGGCAGGGTATTGCAGAGTATTGGCAGGGTATGGCTGGGTATTGCAGAGTATAGCTGGGTATTGCAGAGTATGGCTGGGTATTGCAGAGTATTGGCAGAGTATTGGCAGAGTATTGGCAGGGTATTGGCAGAGTATGGCAGGGTATTGGCAGAGTATTGCAGGGTATTGGCAGGGTATGGCAGAGTATGGCAGGGTATTGGCAGAGTATGGCGGGATGGATGTGAATGCAATTATCACAGAGACTGCAATTGTCACAGATCCAGCCCACATCGCTGCTGCCATCCGCTCTCCCCTCCACTGTACAGATCAGAACCCATGTTCGAATCGAACATCGGCCGTTCGTCCGCTCGTCGAAACCAGAACTCTGAGGGCCGGTCGCATCAAATTCGTGTGATGCGAACGGTCCACAATGGCACTGCGCCAGTCGCAGTGCATTGCTGGATGGTGATTGGCCACCCATGCACAGTGACCCCGCATGCTTGGCCCAATCATAGAGCCAGCGGCGAGGAGAGCAATAATTGGCCACAGGCAGGATGCCTGTGGCCAAAAATAGCTCAGGGGGTTTAGTACACGCCCCACACTATATAAGGCCGCCGCGCCGGCGGCCTGGTGTAGTGTGTTCCGGCGTTAGGAACAGTGTCAGTGACAGACTGTACTGTACGGTGTACACACTATATCTGCTTGTGATTCATTGCTGTGTGGGGAATAGTGTAGGGAAAGAGGAAAAATAGGCAGGGATAGTTTATTCTTCTCAGTGCTGTGGCCAATTATAGCTCAGGGGGTTTAGTCCACGCCCCACACTATATAAGGCCGCCGCACCGGCGGCCTCGTGTAGTGTGTTTCCCAGCGTTAGGAACAGTGTCAGCACAGCACACTAAACCACCTGTACCCTGTATCTGCCCTTCTTCCCTGTTGTCATCTAAGGCATCCATCTGCAGGAGTTAGTGTGTGTGTGCTGTGTGAGTATAGCACAGCAGTAGCACACTAAACCTGTGTGAGTATAGTACAGCACACTAAACCACCTCACCCTGTATCTGCCCTGCCCTGTTGTCATCTAAGGCAGCCATCTGCAGGAGTTAGTGTGTGTGTGTGCTGTGTGAGTATAGCACAGCACACTAAACCACCTCACCCTGTATCTGCCCTTCTGCCCTGTTGTCATCTAAGGCAGCCATCTGCAGGAGTTAGTGTGTGTGTGTGCTGTGTGAGTATAGCACAGCACACTAAACCACCTCACCCTGTATCTGCCCTTCTGCCCTGTTGTCATCTAAGGCAGCATCTGCAGGAGTTAGTGTGTGTGTGTGCTGTGTGAGTATAGCACAGGACACTAAACCACCTCACCCTGTATCTGCCCTTCTGCCCTGTTGTCTTCTAAGGCAGCCATCTGCAGGAGTTAGTGTGTGTGTGCTGTGTGAGTATAGCACAGCACACTAAACCACCTCACCCTGTATCTGCCCTTCTGCCCTGTTGTCATCTAAGGCAGCCATCTGCAGGAGTTAGTGTGTGTGTGCTGTGTGAGTATAGCACAGCACACTAAACCACCTCACCCTGTATCTGCCCTTCTGCCCTGTTGTCATCTAAGGCAGCCATCTGCAGGAGTTGTGTGTGTGTGTGTGCTGTGTGAGTATAGCACATCACACTAAACCACCTCACCCTGTATCTGCCCTTCTGCCCTGTTGTCATCTAAGGCAGCCATCTGCAGGAGTTAGTGTGTGTGTGTGTGCTGTGTGAGTATAGCACAGCACACTAAACCACCTCACCCTGTATCTGCCCTTCTGCCCTGTATTCATCTAAGGCAGCCATCTGCAGGAGTTAGTGTGTGTGTGCTGTGTGAGTATAGCACGTCACACTAAACCACCTCACCCTGTATCTGCCCTTCTGCCCTGTTGTCATCTAAGGCAGCCATCTGCAGGAGTTAGTGTGTGTGTGCTGTGTGAGTATAGCACAGCACACTAAACCACCTCACCCTGTATCTGCCCTTCTGCCCTGTTGTCATCTAAGGCAGCCATCTGCAGGAGTTAGTGTGTGTGTGTGCTGTGTGAGTATAGCACATCACACTAAACCACCTCACCCTGTATCTGCCCTTCTGCCCTGTTGTCATCTAAGGCAGCCATCTGCAGGAGTTGTGTGTGTGTGTGTGTGTGTGTGTGAGTATAGCACAGCACACTAAACCACCTCACCCTGTATCTTCCCTTCTGCCCTGTTGTCATCTAAGGCAGCCATCTGCAGGAGTTAGTGTGTGTGTGCTGTGTGAGTATAGCACAGCACACTAAACACCTCACCCTGTATCTGCCCTTCTGCCCTGTTGTCATCTAAGGCAGCCATCTGCAGGAGTTAGTGTGTGTGTGTGCTGTGTGAGTATAGCACAGCACACTAAACCACCTCACCCTGTATCTGCCCTTCTGCCCTGTTGTCATCTAAGACAGCCATCTGCAGGAGTTAGTGTGTGTGTGCTGTGTGACTCCAGCACAATATACACTACCCATTACAATGTCTGGAAGACCAACAAGGAGAGGCAGACAGTCACGAGCCAAGAAAACAGGGCAAGCAGGCTCTGTGTCTAGAGACAACAGTGCTGGTCGTGGACGCGGTGCATTGTCATCAGCACGTGGCCATGGGACATGCTTGTCCTTATTTTCGGCAGCTGGACATGTTGAGCCGCATCATGCCGAAAGCTTGGTAGAGTGGATGACCAAGCACTCCTCATCCTCCTCATCCTCTCTCACCCAAGCTCAGGGTACTGGCAAAGCAGCTGCCAACGCATACTCAATGGCATCATCAGGCACCCCTTCCCTAGACCCACCATGTCCTCCTGAGGAGTCCCCCTGAACTGTTTGAGCACAGTGTTGGGTACATGCTCCAGGAGGATGCCCAGCGTTTTGAAGGCTCCGATGATGATACCCAGCTAGAGGAAGGCAGTAGCGGGAGCGCAGAGAGAGGGGATGCTCAAGGACAGCAATCTGGCAGTCATGTTCCACCAGCTGCAGCTTACTGCCAGGTTTGCTCCAGTGGTGAAGAGGGAGGGGATGATGAGGTCACTGACACCACGTGGGTGCCTGAACGGAGAGAGGAGGAGGAGGCGGCACATCTCCAACGAGGCAGGATGCCCTCCGGGGGCCAGCTTGAGGCCAGCACACCAACTGAATCACACAGCAGAGCTCCGCCTGTGCAGGGCGCTGCCTCTGCACGTTATTACAAAAGTTCTTTGGTGTGGGTCTTTTTTGAGATGAGTGCATCAGATCGCACCGCTGCTATTTGCAACATATGTCTCAAGCGTATCTCGCGTGGCCAAAACATCAGCCGCTTGGGCACCACAAGCATGACCAAACAAATGTTGACCTGCCATGCAGCTCGTTGGCAAGTGCACATTAAAGACCCACACCAAAGAACAAAGCAGACCTCTCCTTGCTCCTCATCAGCTGGGACCTCCAACCCCACTATACCTTCAGTCCTCTCTGAAAGCTGCACTGAGAGGAATGAAGGTGTAGAATTAGGTGTGTCACAGCCAAGTACTTGCGGGCACTCTGCTAGCAGTACACCGACGTCCGATTGTACCAGGCAAATTTCCCTGCCCCAGCTGCTGGACCGTCGAAAGAAGTTTACTCCCAGCCATCCACATGCCCAACGGTTGAATGCTAGCTTGGCTAAATTGCTAGCACTTCAACTGCTGCCTTTTCAGTTGCTCGGCCCCCGTCCGTGAGTTTGTTCAATGTGCGGTTCCTCAGTGGCAGGTTCCCAAACGCCACTTTTTCTCACGGAAGGCGATCCCGGCTCTCTACCGGCATGTGGAAGGCAATGTCCATGCCTCGCTGGACAGGGCGGTCAGCGGTAAGGTGCATATTACCGCTGACTCATGGTCCAGCAGGCATGGACAGAGATGTTACCTGTCTTTCACGGCCCATTGGGTCACTCTTTTGGCAGCTGGGAAGGATGCAGGACAAGGTGCAGTAGTGTTGGAGGTTGTTCCGCCACCACGCCTCCAAAATGCTACTACTGGTTGTGACACACCTCTCTCCTCCCCCCCTCCTCTTCTTCTTCCTCCATGGCCTCTTCGAGTGCTCTGTCCTCAGAATCAGCGGTGCTCCGTAGGCATCCAAGGGGCTACGCAAGTACGCAGGCAAAAAGATGCCATGCCGTGCTTTCGCTGGTGTGTTTGGGGGACAGGAGCCACACTGGAGCAGAGGTTCTGTCAGCTCTGCAGGGGCAGGCCGAGAGGTGGTTGACGCCACGCCAGCTTAAGCCAGGAATGTTGATTTGTGACAATGACACCAACCTCCTCTCTGCCCTGCGACAGGGACAGCTGACCCATGTGCCCTGTATGGCTCACGTCCTTAACCTGATGGTGCAGCGGTTCTTGGGCAGGTACCCAGGCTTACAGGATGTCCTGAGGCAGGCCAGGAAAGTCTGTGTGCATTTCCGCCGATCATATAATGCCAGTGCTCGGCTGGCTGCGCTGCAAAAGGAGTTGAACCTGCCCAAGAACCGCCTGTGCAACTACGGCACCAGGACAGGGTCAGGGGAGCTCGGATTTTTTCCCCACCCCAGTGGAGCATGATCAGGGATGCATGCACTGTCCTGTCACCATTTGAGGAGGCCACGAGGATGGTGAGCAGTGACAGTGCATGCATCAGTGACACTGTACCTCTTGTCTACCTGTTGGAGCATACGCTGCATGGAATAATGGACAGGGCACTTGAGGCAGAACAGAGGCAGGAAGAGGAGGACTTCCTTGCCTCTCAAGGCCCCCTTTATCCAGACAGTGTTCCTTCTCTCCCACCCATCACACAGGAAGAGGATGAGGAGGAGGAGGAGGATTGTGTCAGCATGGAGGTGGAGTCTGGCACTCAGCAGCAGAAGTCTTTTAGGGATGATTTACAGTCCCAAGAAACCAGTGGACTTGTACGTGGCTGGGAGGAGGTGGCTGCGGATCATGTCGTCCTCAGTGACCCAGAAGACTCCGGACCGAATGTCTCAGCTAACCTACGTTGTATGGTCTCCCTGATCCTGCAAAGCCTGCGGAAGGATCCTCGTATTCTTCGGATCAAGGAGAGGGACCATTACTGGCTGGCCACTCTCCTTGATCCACGGTACAAGGGTAAGGTTGCGGACCTTATCTTGCCGTCGCAGAGGGAGCAGAGGATGAGACATCTCCGGAAGGCCTTGCAGAAAGGTCTGTGCAATGCGTTCCCAGAGACTGGGAGGTTACAAACTCCTGGTTCTGGACGACGAGTTGCTGAGGCTTCGGTCAGTAGCAGAAGGAGCGGTGGGGAAGGTGGACGTCTGACCGATGCGTTCAGACAATTTTTTAGTCCGCAGCCCCAAGGTATTATCGGTTCCAGCAACCATCGCCAGCGTCTGATATACATGGTGCAGGAATACCTAGGGGCAAGGTCAGACTTGGACACCTTTCCCACCAAAAATCCTCTGGCTTACTGGGTCTTGAGGATGGATCACTGGCCAGAGCTTGCACAGTATGCAATTGAGCTACTGGCCTGTCCTGCATCCAGCGTTCTTTCCGAACGCACATTCAGTGCTGCTGGAGGCTTTGTCACCGATCACAGGTTGCGCCTGTCCACCAACTCGGTTGATCGACTGACCTTCATAAAGATTAATCAGTCTTGGATCACCACCAGCTACCAGGCACCTGAAGCTGATATAACAGAATAATTTATTTTGAAATGTCACATCCCTTCAAGACTGCCTATGCTGATGCTGAGTGACTGTCCTGTTATGTTGACTCTTCCTCCTTAATGATCCTGATGATAGCTTGGAAGAACATTTTTGTTTCTAGGTGCCACCACCAGTGGCTAATGCCCAATTTTTCAGCCCCTGATTTAACAGGGGCGTGTAATTACAATTTTTTATGCAATGCTTTGCAACAGGTCTGATTGCTGTGCTCCAAGTACAGTATCTGTGAGGGGTTGCAGTGTTGTGGCACCAGCACCAGTGCCTAAGGCCCAATTTTTCAGCCCCTGTTTAACAGGGGCGTGTAATTACAATTTTGTATGCAATGCTTTGCAACAGGTCTGATTGCTGTGCTCCAAGTACAGTATCTGTGAGGGGTTGCAGTGTTGTGGCACCAGCACCAGTGCCTAAGGCACAATTTTTCATCCCCTGTTTAACAGGGGCGTGTAATTACAAATCTTAATCTAATAATTTACAGCAGGGCCCATTCCTGCGCCCACCAAGAGTAACTGTGAGGGCTTACAGTGTTGTGGCAACACCGTCCACCAACACCACCACCACCAAAGGCCCAATTTTTCAGCCCCTGTTTAACAGGGGCGTGTAATTACAAATCTTGATCTAATAATTCACAGCAGGGCCCATTCCTGCCCACCAAGAGTAACTGTGAGGGCTTACAGTGTTGTGGCAACACCGTCCACCACCACCACCACCAAAGGCTTGATTTTTCAGCCCCTGTTTAACAGGTGCATGTAATTACAATTCTTGATCTAATAATTCACAGCAGGGCCCATTCCTGTGCCCACCAAGAGTAGCTGTGAGGGCTTACAGTGTGGTGGCAACACCAACATTTATGGGGCAAATTTCTGCAGAGTATATACGGCAGGCCCCTACTTTCAAACATCCCACTTAGAAACGACTCCTACTTTCAAACGGAAGGAAATCTACCCCTAGGATGGAAAATTCTATCTTGTTAGATTTAATTTTGGAAAAAGGTATCTCCTCTCTACTGATGCTTTATCACCAATCCTTGTTTCAATAAAAACCACACTTTTCCAAAAACATTTGTCATTGGGACGGAAAGTGAGGTGAAATGTTCTGAACAGGTGCACAGACAGCAAAACAAATATTACAGGGGCAAATTTACCTGTTCAAAATTACAAACAGATTCTACTTAAGAACAAACCTACAGTCCCTGTCTTGTTTGCACCGCCTGTATACTGCTGTTCAGAGTATATAGGGTTGTAGGTATAGGGTTTTATTTTGGGTGCGGGGTTCCCCTTAATATCCATACAAGACCCAAAGGGGCTGGTAATGGGCTGGGGGGGGGGGGGGGGGGGGTGATGGGGTAGCCATGCCATTTTTCTCAAAGATTTTCATCCATATTGCCAGGACAAGACATGACATTAAAGCCGCAAGCAATTTTAAATGGCTTCTTTTTTTCCTTTACAAATGTCATTTTTTGCAGGGACAGTTCTAAACACGGGAAACACATGCCACTTCACAGGCATACTTTAGACACCCCCCAGGTACCATATTTAAAGGAATATTTCACTTTTTTTTTCACTTTATGCATCATTAATATGACTGCTCCCGAAAAAACGTCAGTTTTTAAAACTTCTTTTTGCATTGATACATGTCCCCTGGGGCAGGACCCGGGTCCCCAAACCTGTTTTATGACAATAACATGCATATTGGCCGTTATAATTAGCACTTTAGATTTCGAACGTTCGCGTCCATTGTAACTAATAGTGTTCTACTGTTCGCGCAAACTTTCGGTCCGTTCGCAGGTTCTGGTGCGAACCAAACCCGGGGGTGTTCGGTCCGTTCGCAGGTTCTGGTGCGAACCGAACCCGGGGGTGTTCGGCTCATCCCTTTCCTCTTCAGTGTCATGGTGTAGATATAACCTCAGAGGTGAAGGTTAAGGCAGTGAAATTATGCCAACTGCTACACATGACTTGTCTCTAACGATCACTATACTCTTGGGAAAAGTCTGCATACATGACAAATATGACTTAGTCCATTACAACCAATCTGGGCTAAACATAAGGTTCTCTTAAAAATACTTTTACTTTACGATCTACAAAGTAAAATAAACCAAAGAAACCGATATCAGATGCTTAAACTGCATGTTCTAAACAACATTGTAAAAATAGGAAAAAGTACATTTACAGTTTATTTGTACATTATTCTGTTTTCTTTTTCACATGTAGATGCTATTCTACATTTTATTACTTCTCATAGCTCTTTCCATAATGCTATCATTATTTCAGCTTTTCAGCTCCGTTAGCAGGTACTCAATCTCTTTGTATGATTTTTTCCTTTATAAAATGATATAATAGTTTTTTTTTGGCTTGCCAGCATTAAAAGTAATTTCCCTCCATTTCTCTAGCTATTTCACTTTTTGTCCTATTGTAAAAGCACACAATGTGGTTTATATTTGTAGTGTAGCATGCCTTATTTGTGCAGATACACTTTATATTATGGAAGAGAATGGATCGGTAATAGCAATTGCTCCACTGAAAAGACACACAATGCTCTCCTCATGGTTAAGGGGTTAGTAGAGCTGAACTACTGAATAACTCTGTTCTGCTAGACAGAAGGAGGTTGATGGGGTCACACAATTCCCTCAGCTGAAATTCCAGGGCGTTTTTCAAAAGTGATAATTCTGATTTCACAGAGGGGAGAGAAAGACAGGGGTTAAAGGTGAATATTATGAAGACAGATTTCTCTTGACTGACTGGCCAAAAGAACACAGAGGCTTGAAGTGCAGGGAAGCTGGGACAGAGCGGGAGATATGGTATGGGACATCATTTTACAGCTGTGGGATAAAAATAAATGAAAATATTGTTGCTCGCAGCATGGCTTTTTAAAAAAAAAATTGATATCTAAAATGTTCATGGGAAAAATGAAGCTGTAAAATTAGTCCATAATCTTGAGCAGTGGCGCTCTGCCTGAGAGCTGCATGTGGTCTTTCAGAGCCATTTTGTTGGTAGGAGGGAATGTATAAGTATTTTAAAAATATGTATTTTTTTCTATTCCTTCACCCACAAACATGTGAGAGGGTGGAACTGAGAAAGTTACGTTAAACACAAAAGTGTTATGTTGTATTTATCAGCATTACAACAGCTTAGCTGTTGTCCACTGTGAAGGCATCTTGTAAAGGCCCCTAGGGTTAGTGGTATAAATACTGCAGTATTATAGTCCTCCCGTTCCTTGGAGAAGTCCCATACTGACTGTGGAATGATCAGTAGTAAAGCTGAAACAATGTAAGATAGTGTATATATGGCTGAAGGTGGAAGATAGTATGATGTGTTTATATTGTTGGATACATTTTGGCTGGAGGGTGGGACAGTATATATACAGGATGGCTGTGAGAAGGGTTTGTGTATATATGACTGGGAATAGGGTATAGAGGATAGTATATATGGCTGGGGTGGGGATGTTAGCATACATATGGTGTATATATGGCTATTGGAGGTTGAGTGGTAGTGTGTATTTGGCTGGGGGATAGAATATATATGTCTAAAGCCCCATACACGCGCGCGGATTATCCGAGGACCAGGTCCGTCGGATCCTGTCCGTCGTACTTTGTTCGATGTTGGTGTTGCGTACACACGGTCGGACAACGTTGTCAGAATTTCCGGTCTACAAGAACGTCGTGACGTAAGTCGTCTTCCACGAGACTAGAAAAGGGAAGTTCAGCACCACGTCAGGCACCCGTTGGGCTCCTTCTGCTGATCCCGTGTTTATCGCGAGTTAGTCGAAGTTTGGGGACTTAAGATTCGCGCTTCTCAGTTTTGTGACTCAGATCGTTACTGCTCTTCAGTTTGTGCTTGTCGTGCGTATCTGTTTATTAGTGCGTGTAGTCAGTTCGCATTTGTTGGTCATTGCGGCCTATATCTTGATATAGGACGCTTTGATTTTCACTGCTTATTGTCTGCTCATTTCTGGTATTCATTTCGTTCTTTCAGGCCTTGCTGTTTATCGGTGCTTTCTGTTTGTCCGTTCTGACCAGCCGACCTTTTGTGAGCGATGTTTCCCGTACGTACTCGTCGCCGAGTTCATGCTGTACGCGGAATTGGTGTCGGGCTTTTAGCTTTGAGCCAAGACCCGTCCATGAACAGAGTGACGAGGAGTATGTGGACCAAGAATTGGTTGCTTCAGCGTGATCAGTTCTCGCACATGCCTTTGCTTCGTGAGATCCGGGAGAATAATCCTGATGATTTCAGGAACTTTCTCCGGATGACGGACCCCGATTTTCACCGTCTTTTGGCTTTGCTGACCCCTTTTATCAGCCGGCAGGATACCTGCATGAGACAAGCCATCACTCCGGAGCAGAGGCTTGTTGCTACGTTGAGGTACTTGGCGACAGGGAGAAGCCTTCAGGATTTGAAGTTCTCTTCAGGTATCTCTCCCCAGGCCCTGGGAATCATTATTCCAGAGACCTGTTCTGCCATCATCCAGGTCCTGCAGGAGGACTATATTAAGGTAACATTTCTCCTTTACTATTCCCTTCTATGTATGCTCTGTTTGCTAATGTCTTGTATTTTTGACCTCCTTCCCTAATTACCATGATTGCAATATGCTCTAATATGCCCCTTTTCTCCTTCATGCATTTTCCCCTTCACTTACCTCCCCAGCATGCTCTTCTGCCCCAATAGACACCTATGGCCTAGTCACTTAAGCAATGTATTTTGTGTGCTGCATAGTATTGTTTTCCCCCAAACACCCCCTAAAATATGTACAAATGTTTGCTGTGTGGTTTACTTCATGTAGAGCCCCTTTTTTTTCCCTTTTTGTTGGTGGGGGGGGGGGGGGTGCCCAATTCATTCTGAACCCCCCCCCCCAACTGCTCTGTCAGATGGTACCAATCTTCTATCTGCTGGCTTTCCAAAGGTCAATTGACACTATATACCTACCTCTTTATAGTGGGCATCTTTAGGGATGATTTCAGCAAAGCATGTAGTGCAAGGGGCTGGCTCCATACTTTCCATTTCCTCTTTTTTTGTGTTCTTTCCCTCCTATTAGCTTGCTAGGTAATTTCAGAATGTCCAAATGTGCGTTCCTTTTTTTGGGGGGGGGGGGGATTTTGAATGTTATTTTATCTTTCCTGTGGGCTGCCAATAGTGTTAAGTAAGGAGGGTCTGGCCAAACTAGCACACATTATTGAGCCATTTGGCAATCAATGAAGTGCAGAGGGTTACCTGTCCAACCCCCCCCCCCCAAACCCCTAGTTATTGCCAATGGCCCATCAGAAGTGGGGGGATTGATAGGGGGTGAGCAGAGGCGGCTCTCTAATTAGGCATATGAGGCGGTCGCCTTAGGCCCCGCACTGGGAGGGGCCTCGCGGCCGCCTGATCTGTCTAATTAGAGAGCTGCCTCTGAGGCTGACAGCTCCGGATCACAGATGGAGCCACTCAGCAGGGCTGGCTGCTAGCGCCACTATAAGGCCACCTTAGGGGGGCAGTAGAGGGGGAGGGCACTGAAGCTGATGGTTCCTCAAGTGCTTATGCTGGCACCTCCCTGCTCACACCTGCTCAGGTGCGCCGTGCGCACAACTAGGTAGGTTTTCCCCCGGCCACTTGAGCACTGCTCAAGAGCCCAGGATCACGAGTGTCTGCATGTAGTCCCCTCCTCTGGCTCCTCCCCTTCTGTCGCGCTCTGAGGATCTCCTTCTCCTACCATGTGCACTTGCAGAAAAAGCTCAGATAAATCCGTAATGGAGCCGGCGCCTGCCGATCATCCGGGTCTCGAGGTACTACACGACACTCCTGTGTACACTAACAGCATCCCATGACCGGCGCCCCGAAAATCACCGCTGCCAGCCACCTGTGACCTCACTCAGACACAGAGCAGTGCACTGATGATGATGTGTTTGGCGTCCAGCATATGATGCCACCTACTGACCCCTGTCATCATCATTATCCTGTTCCTGGCATCCTATCATCATATTTCTTATAACCCCCTCTGCCAGCTTCCTACATTCCCACCCCCTGTCATCTTTATCCCCCCTGCACCCCTCTGGAAGGTTCCTACCACCCCACCCCCTGTTATCTTCATCCCCTATGCCAGCTTCCTACCACCCCACACCCTGTCATCTTCTTCCCCCCTGCACCCCTCTGCCAGCTTCCTACATCCCGACCCCCTGTCATCTTCATCCCCCTGCACCCCTCTGCCAGGTTCCTACCACCCCACCCCCTGTCATCTTCATCCCCTCTGCCAGCTTCCTAGCACTCCACACCCTGTCATATTCTTCCCCCTTGCACCCCTCTGCCAGCTTCCTACCATCTCACCCCCTGTCATCTTCATCCCCCTTGCACCCCTCTGCCAGCTTCCTACATCCCGACCCCCTGTCAACTTCATCCCCCTGCACCCCTCTCCCTCTGCCAGGTTCCTACCACCCCACCCCCTGTCATCTTCATCCCCTCTGCCAGCTTCCTACCACTCCACACCCTGTCATATTCTTCCCTCTTGCACCCCTCTGCCAGCTTCCTACCATCTCACCCCCTGTCATCTTCATCCCCCTTGCACCCCTCTGCCAGCTTCCTACCATCTCACCCCCTGTCATCTTCATCCCCTCTGCCAGCTTCCTACCATCTCACCCCTTGTCATCTTCATCCCCTATGCCAGCTTCCTACCACCCCACACCCTGTCATCTTCTTCCCCCCTGCACCCCTCTGCCAGCTTCCTACATCCCGACCCCCTGTCATCTTCATCCCCCTGCACCCCTCTGCCAGGTTCCTACCACCCCACCCCCTGTCATCTTCATCCCCTCTGCCAGCTTCCTACCACTCCACACCCTGTCATATTCTTCCCCCTTGCACCCCTCTGCCAGCTTCCTACCATCTCACCCCCTGTCATCTTCATCCCCCTTGCACCCCTCTGCCAGGTTCCTACAACCCCCTGTCATCTTCATCCCCTCTGCCAGCTTCCTACCATCTCACCCCTTGTCATCTTCATCCCCCTGCACCCCTCTTCCAGCTTCCTACCACTCCACCCCTTTCATCTTCATCCCCTCTGCTAGCTTCCTACATCCCCACCCCCTGTCTTCTTCACCCCCCCCCCCCCCCCTGCACTCCTCTGTCAGCTTCCTACCACCCCACCCCCTTTCATCTTCATCCCCTCTGCCAGCTTCCTACATCCCCACTCCCTGTCATCTTCATCCCCCCCTGCACTCCTTTGCCAGCTTCCTACCACCCCGCCCCCTGTCATCTTCATCCCCCTTGCACCCCTCTGCCAGGTTCCTACCACCCCCTGTCATCTTCATCCCCTCTGCCAGCTTCCTACCACTCCACCCCCTGTCATCTTCACACCCCTGTACCCCTCTGCCAGCTTCCTACCACTCCACTCCCTCTCATCTTCATCCCCCTGTACCCCATCTCTTACATCCTATCACCCCACCCCCTGTGATTTTAAACCTCCCCAGTACCCCTCTGCTAGCTTCCCTTCACCCCACCCCCTGTCACCTTCATCCCCCTGTACCCCTCTTCCAGCTTCGTACCACCCCACCTACTATAATCATCATCATCCCCATACCCTACTTCTGACATCCTACCAACCTTCCTCCTGTCATCAACATCCCCATCACCCCCCTGTACCCCACCTCTAGCATCCAACCATCCTATCCCCATCATCATCCGCATCTTCATCCCCCTGTTCCCCACTGTCATCATCCTCCCCCTCTGCTGACATCTTACAACCCTGCCTCCTGTCATTATCATCCACATTCCTCCTGTACCCCACCTCTGGCATCCTATCACCCTACCCCCTACCATTATAGGGGAGATAGCTCAGCCTCTCACCCCAATGCTGCCATGATCACCCTAAACTTTATCCTGTCATTTAACCAACAGTACCCCAACAATTGCATCACACACCACAATACTGCTCTGTCACCCAGTGAGCGGTAATGATGTGCTGTAACCCCTATCAAACAATCAGTGAGCATTAACAAGCAGGGAGCCCAAAGCAAATGTGTCAGCTTCTCCTGATTGTAGTAGGGGACAGAGGAGTGTATGGCGGTATTATCTGTGGCTCTAGTGTTGGGTGGCGTTACCGTGTTGTATCATGTCTGCAGCCTCTGACCATCTCTTGTATCATGTATGCACCCTCTGACCATCTCTTGTATCATGTCTGCGGCCTCTGACCATCTCTTGTATCATGTCTGCAGTCTCTGACCATCTCTTGTATCATGTCTGCGGTCTTTTCTGCAGTAATTTCTATCGCTCAAATATTTTTTTCAGTTATGGGAGTGAGTGGGGCCTCATGTCTAAGGTTTGCCTAAGGCCTCACAAAGCCTAGAGCCGCCTCTGGGGGTGAGTAATCTGCTAAGGGGACCCTCTACTTTTCTGTGCAAATACTTTCCAGCCTAAAATGTAAAAGTATGATCTTGTTCCAAGATGTTTAATGTCTAATCTGCTTGCAATGTTTATGTGCAAAGTG
>CM053032.1:78895542-78918937 GCA_028564925.1 Lithobates sylvaticus
ATGCCGCCCGCTACCCCTCCTATCCAGGTGTACAGGGGTGACACATGGACCCCCTGAAGCATGGGGCTGGGATGAGTGGCAGTGAGCGGTGGTGGCAGTGACGGGAGAATGGGATGGCATAAGTGGTGGCAGTGGTGGGGGGTTGGATGGGATGAGTAGCAGCAGTGGTGGGGGGATGGGATCAGTTTTGGCTGTGAGGGGGGCTAGATCACTGGCAGTGGTGAGGGGGGGGTGGGGGTGGGATCAGTGGTGGTGTGGGGGATGGGATCAGTGGCAGTGGTGGTGAGGGGGGTGGGATCAGTGGCAGTGGTGGTGAGGGGGGTGGGATCAGTGATGGGATCAGTGGCGGCGGCGGTGATGGGATCAGTGGTGGGGGTTGGTGGGATTAGTGGCGGTGATGGGATCAGTGGCGGTGGTGGTGACAGTGGTGGTGAGGGGGGTGGGATCAGTGGTGGGATCAGTGGCGGCAGCGGTGATGGGATCAGTGGGATTAGTGGCGGTGATGGGATCAGTGGCGGTGGTGGTGGCAGTGGTGGTGAGGGGAGTGGGATCAGTGGCGGTGGTGGTGGCAGTGGTGGTGAGGGGGGTGGGATCAGTGGTGGGGGTTGGTAGGATTAGTGGTGGTGATGGGATCAGTGGTGGCGGTGATGGTGGTGGGATCAGTGGCGGTGATGGGATCAGTGGTGGGGGTTGGTGGGATTAGTGGCGGTGATGGTGGTGAGGAGGGGTGGGAGCAGTGGCAGTGGTGGTGCTATCCTCCCCCACCACCACCTCTGCCTCATACTGATCCCATCCCCCCACCACAGATCTCATCCCTATCCCATGGGGGGATAGGGATAAGATCTGTGGTAGTGACGGGGGTCAGTAAGAGGCAGAGGTTGGAATAGGTTGCACTAGTCACTTACTTTGTCAGTCGCTCCATACCTCCAAGGATGCTCTTGTGTTATGGGATCTCCTGCAGAGGGGAGAGCTGCATTGGTGTCAGCTGACTTTACCTTCCAGCGTCTGCCCCTGGACAGCGGAGGACGTGCGGCGGGTCCCCGGCAGGGGAGAACGTGCGGGCGGGCCCCCGGCGGGGAGGACGTGTGGGCTGGCCCCTGGACAGCGGAGAACGTGCGGCGGGTCCCCGGCGGGGGAGAACGTGCGGGCGGGTCCCCGGCGGGGGAGAACGTGCGGGCGGGCCCCCGGCGTGGAGGACGTGTGGGCTGGCCCCTAGACAGCTGAGGACGTGCGGCGGGTCCCCGGCGGGGGAGAACGTGCGGGCGGGCCCCCGGCGGCGGAGGACGTGTGGGCGGGCCCCTGGACAGCGGAGGACGTGCGGCGGGTCCCCGGCGGGGGAGAACGTGCGGGCGGGCGGGCCCCTGGCGGGGGAGAACGTGAGGGCGGTCCCAGGCGGGGAGAACGTGCGGGCGGGCCAGTGGGCCCCCCCCCACAGTGACGGAACTTCAGGGCCCAGTCGCAAGTGCGACTGGTGCGACCCTGGTTGTTCCGCCACTGCGCTTGAGGAAGATACTACCGTGAAGATTTAAGGAGCTCAAGGGATTCAGTGACAGTGAATCAAACAGTCTAGTGAGAGACCGGGAGCTCAGTGGGGTGAAGAACTACAAGGGGTGATTTTAGTGGAATAGAAAGGAACTGTTCAGCGTTGTGTTAGGAACTGTTAAAGACTGTTGACATAGGAGACAGCATTCCTGCATATGCAGATGTGGTGTCTTGCTGGATGCCTTTCCCTGCATGGCTGTCCTCCTATAGAAGTCTCAGAGTCTGACAATTAATTGTTTAACTACCTAAGGGTGTCCTGGCTCTAACCCTCTATCCCCCATAAAGTTTGTTAAGAGAAATAAACTTTATTTTGCATTCAAGAAGTGTCCGACGCCCATTAACTTTAACCACTCTGCACCCACCATGCCTCACAACCCACTACATACAGAAGGATGTCAGCTATTCCTGGCCCTGGAGGTTCTCATTAGATCATAGGAGGCCTGGGACCTTGCTACACATAAATAATGAAAATCAGAAAAATATTACCAGTGCAGTAAGTATTTAAACCAAGAACTTTTTTTAATTAAAAAATATATTGTACTCACAAGCGAAAGACATCACAGGGATGTAGGTAGGTGTTTTTTTCACCTTGGATGCGGACAGCAAATGTGACTCTGGCAGCCATTTTGGGTCAAGCAAAGTCTATTTAAGACCCTGGCTTCTGGGTTTGGCATGCATTTAGCGTGTGGGCAGTGTAGAGACAGGTCACCTATCTGTCAGGGACAGTATTAGCAGTAGAAAAAAGGTTCCAGACGAGTAGGGAATGCTTAGGGAACTCTTCTTGGAAACCTACTTACTTGTGCTTGGACCGACCAGGCTGCATTCTGCCCCTCAAGACAGATGCTGTGATCTTGGCTGAGACCTGCTCCACTACATGCTGCGGTCATCTGTGAGTGTTCCCGGTGGGGTTTCCTTCCACCGGGTGTGCTGTGAACTGTTTTGAACTGTTTTACTTTGACTACAATACAAGTTTTGGACTGTGTGAGAATTACTGTCGCCCCACCACGCTGCACCCACACACAGGCATACCTATAAAGGTATGTCTGGCCCAATGGAAAGAGGCATAGGGGTGAGTCCTGGAGCACTGTCCAGGGGCATTAACTAGCAGGAGTCAGTGTATGAAGCAGACGGGACTCGTACATCACTATGCCCAGAAGAAGCCGCAAGTCAATCACCCAATCCATACAACCCCTGTCTAACTTCACTGCTGGGAGCATGCACAGTAGGAATGTGTTCTTCGAGGATTGCTTCCTCTTCCGCGGCCTCCGAATGGAAAAAATTATCATTTTATTTCTTGAGTCCTGACTGTAATGAACAAAGCAACAAAGTATGCACAAAATACCACACATTCCTTTGAATTAAATAATCAAAATTAGAGAAATATTATTTTTACATAGTTACATATACATTTTGTATAGCAAGGGTGAAGGCAGTGGCCAGACATCAATTATGTATCTGCATTGGCCCAATTGTATTGTACTGCCCTCCATGGCTGCACATCTTTGTGGCTGACAGCTCTGTATATCTCAAATAATATTGTGTTCTACATGAGTAGGAATGTTAATTTCCCAAAATCACATCTTACATAAGAAAAACATGTAAAAAAAGATTGATTATTACTCCCTAATGTTATTGCCCTAGGCTTTGGCTTATGTTACATATTCACAAATTCAGAACAGGAGTGACCTGTTTCCAGGTATAGGCACATTTTATGGGCCTGTGACTTGAAGAGAATGACAGTGAATATAGATCCCTATTAAAACAGTAGTCGGTTGCTACAACCTCTTTTTGCTGCAGACTAATGAATAAAATATATGAGATGCTCATCAGCTCTCCTGGTCAATTATAGACAGATTGGTTAAGGATCCTCATGTCTTCTACATAAAAATTCCAAATCACCAATCTCAGAGACATTAAGATCATCTGTGTCGAATGTTTGGCTAATGGCAACTGTTCCAAGACATTGTGTCCCAAAATCTGGGTTTTTCACAGCTCTTTTCCATCTATTAAATAAACGTTCATGCTCAGGTGATCTTACAGTGAATATTTATAAAAGATAATACATCTGGTTGTGGCCAGGTTAGGTTTGTTACCTCTGTGTGTCAGGGCCCGGACTTGAACCCTGGGATTTCTGCTGCTTCGGGCAATGACACTTCTTACTGAACTACCTGAAATGCTGGACAGCACTGTGTCTGATTCTTTGGACATCTCTGCCTTGTGCCTTGACCTCAGCTGAACTTTGAACTCTTTGCTCGTCCCATGAACTTCCTGATTTAAGCCATGTCTCTGCACTTCCTGCTTGCCAGATTATTGTGCTCTCTTTAGTCAGTATCTCGCTCTTGTCTTTCCTGCTGCTGTACATATTTTGCTACCACCCATTATCGACCCTTGGCTTGTTCCTCGACTATGCTTCTGCCTGATCTCAATCTGCAACTACTCGTTACTGACCTTTAGCTTGTTTACCGACTACACTTCTATTTGATCCGGCTTGCTCACCTCCTGGTGGGGCGATCCTGAGGACCGCAACCTGGTATTAACACGCAGCAAAATCAATTTCTACCATCAGGAGGCTGGTGAATACCGTTTAGTACCTAGGCTCCGTACTTCAGGTGAGCCCACCTCATCTGCCAGGGTGACTGCTTGTGTACCTGTATCCTGCTGGTCAGATGTAGTACTGCTATAGGAACTATGAGCCTGACCCCTGATTGTGACAATGGGTTTACTTAAAGCAATAATGTATTAAAGCATAAAACTAAAGCACACCATTAGTAGAAGCTGTGATGGCAGCTGTCTCAGATCCCACTGCTGCCACCACATTGTGATGTATTACACTCTTAGCTTCAACCTACACAGAGATTTTCCACCTTGAGGAGCAACAATCTAAGCACCAGGGAAACTCAGACTTTAATGGAAACCTACAATATACAAAGCATCTGCTGTAATAAATAATGGCCTTTGATAAATATCTGTGACACTTGCACAACCAGACAGGAATGTAACAGAGTTTAAAGTTGAAGTTTGGTGGAAAGGACTGGCATAGTTGGCACTTTTTAAGAGGGCCTATCACAGGCACAGCCACTGATATTAACCCCTGCAGCACTGGAAAATCATTGTTGGAGTTGTATGCGGGAGCAGAGGACCGATAATTTCTACTGTACATAGCAGGCACCAGCACACAGGATACAATTTATTAAAATAGTTACATGAAAGATTTTAAAATCAGACAAAAACCAAAAGCATCATGAATAAAAGTGAAAAGGTACTTAGCAAAATGTGTCCAGTCTTTGATTTCCTGCAGAGTACAATTCGATTGCAAAGTAGTCCAATCTCATATCAAAGTCACTGGCTCTCATGAATAACTCTTTCTCTCATTCTATTCATAGTTTCCATGAAGAAGAGAGCTGCAGTTGCAAATAGTAGCAGCTTTTATTTAATACAATTAACCCAATTAAAAGAGCTGAGCTGTGATGTAAGAGTGCTGGAGTGTTTATTATACTTGAGCAGACACTCCATTATTGCCATATTTTCAAACTATGGGGTTGATTTACTAAAACTGCAGACTGCAAAAACTGGTGCAGCTCTGCATAGAAACCAATCAGCTTCCATTTTTTATTTTTTTTTGTCAACACTTGAAGGGGAGTTCCAGGTTTTTTTTTTTTTGTTTATTAAAAGCCAGCAGCTACAAAAAGTGTATCTGCTGACTTTTAATAAACAGACACTCACCTGTCCCATGGTCCAGCGATGCGGCCGCACGGAGCCTCACTCCTCTCCGTGGCGCCACCATTGAAACTGTGGGCACCTGGCCATGAAAGTTTGCGGCTTCACGGCCGGGCACGCACTGCGCATGCACGAGTCGCGCTGCTCTCTCCCAGTGGAAGGCAATTTTCTGGGACCCAGAAGATTGCCGAGAGGGAGAGGAGGAGTCGCCTAGGTGGCCCGTAGTCAGAAGCAGGAAGTGGGACAGGAAGTCCCACTCAAAACTAGGCACCCCCCCAAAAAAAAATGACATGCCAAATGTGGCATGTAAGGGGACAAGGAGTGTTTAAAGCGGAAGTTCCACTTTCTGGGTGGAACTCCACTTTAATTGAACAATCTGAAATTAGAAGCTGAATGGCTACTTTGCACAGCTGCAACAGATTTTGCACTATCCAGTTTTAGTAAATCAGCCCCATAGTCTATATTCCCAAATTAAATTGGATGTGTTTCATTAGCCTGCTCAACATTGTAGCATAGGCATGTTTGGTACCTGAATATAAGTCCATCATAGCAGGCTTTATGGATTATGAATATAATTGAGAGTTCAGCTATATCAAAGTGCAGTGTTGCATCAAATAAAACCAGGCTTACAGATGTGTATGTAGAAAAAGGGTTTTAAGATAGGGCTGAATTTTGAGTTTCTGGCTTAAGGAAGGTTTAAAACAGCTATTAGCAGGCTCTGGTTTAAGGGGCAACCTGCTAAGGGTGTTTAAAGGGTTAGTTCACTTTCAGGGACATTTTCCACAAAACCCCCATGCACTGCAAAATTCCAAACACATTACAATCCACTCTACATCTAAAAAAAAAAATTACTTCTTTGTCATTCCATTACTGTAGGCCTGTAAACAAAAATTTAGAGTAGGAGACCGCCCCCCATTTAGGCAGAATAGGTCAGACATTACAAGTGCACTGTCAAAACTGAAGGAACAAACGCATCAGCTCATTCAAAGACTAAGCTTGCTTGGTGTTTGATCTCTCACTGCACAGCAGCTGAGCTCAGGAAGGGGGAGACTGAGCACTACACATGCGCAGTCTTTGAGCATAGGTATTGGGAGTTTTTTTTTTTATCATCCAGATCATTCTGCCATTTGGGCCTTATGGGGAGGGGGAGGTATCACCCATTTGACATTTTTGAGGACAGGCCATATAAAGCTTAAGGGTATGGAAGCTGAAGAATGGCTTGTAATGTGCTTGGGATGCTACAGTGCATGAGTGGGTTGGTGGAAAATGCCCATAGAGGTGACCTAGCCCTTTAATGACACTACTGCATACCTCTTATTGGGCCTGGGTCTTAACAAAGGTGTTTCAACACATTTTAAAGGGAATGTATAATGGCTTTGCATCTTAAAACAGACCTTCTCCCCTTTTTAAAGAACTGCCCACACTAGGTAAAAGTATGTAGCTAATACAGTAATTACATCCATGTAGCTTTTTATTTATTTTGGCAATATTACCTTCTTCTGTTGGAACAAAAAGTCTTCTCTGAGATTTTGGAAGATCTTAGGGGAATTTTTTTTTGGTAGCACCAGATTAGTGTAACGTTGCATGGCATATGCACGAGATGAAGTGCATGACTTCCTATACAAAATGCTGGGTGACACCGCTCCAAGGCAGCCTGCAAGATCCTCCTGCTGCTGCACTAGACTGGGTGCCTGTCTGGTCCACAACCAAGACAATATGTAGAGAGTAAAGATAATTACGGGACGTCCAAAAATATAAGTAACTTCTGTATTAGTCATCCATTAAAAGTAAAGCATGACAGAACACACGAATCACAGATGCTTAGTAGATGCATTTCACAATCCTGTGCTTACTTATTGCTAGACATGTGCAAAAGGAAAAAAATCGTTTCGTTTCGTTTTGTTTTAATTCGTTAATTAATTAATTTCATTTAGTTAGATTCGTTAAATTTGTTAAATTCGTTTTCGGATTTCGTTTAGTTTTCGACCGATTTTCGAATTCGAAAATATTTTGCGACCCAACTTTGGGTCCACGTATCTCAGGGTCACTTAGCGATAGAAACAAATTTTTGCATACCAAATTTGGGGTTTCTAGCTACAAGTGGCACCGAGATATGTGGCCCCAAAGTCGGGTCGAAAAATGTCATTCTCTGCTGCAGAAAAGTGCTTGACATTTTGCGACCCGACTTTGGGGCCACGTATCTTGGGGCGACTTATAGCTAGAAACCCCAAATTTGGTATGCAAACACAATAGAACTAGCACTACAACCTCTTTGGGTTTATATCACCAAGTAAACCCCGAGATACGTGGACCCAAAGTCGGGTCACAAAATATTTTCGAATTCGGTTGAAATAGTTTCAAATGCAGTTGAAAAAATTTCAACTGCAGTTGAAAAAATTTGAAATGCAGTTGAAAAAATTTGAAATGCAGTTGAAAAAATTTCAAATGCAGTTGAAAAAATGTCAAATGCAGTTGAAAAAATTTCAAATGCAGTTGAAAAAATTTCAAATGCAGTTGAAAAAATTTCAAATCATGTTGATACTATTTCAAATCATGTTGATACTATTATTTTGCGACCCGACTTTGAAAAAATTTGGTTGAAATAGTTTCCTGGTCATTATCCTGCTAGTTATCATCCTGCTAGTTCTACTGTTTTTGCATACCAAATTTGGGGTTTCTAGCTATAAGTCGCCCCGAGATACGTGGCCCCAAAGTCGGGTCACAAAATGTAATTCTCTGCTGTAGAAAAGTACTTGACATATCCCCCATATCTGGGGGTCACTTGGTGCTAGGAACCCCATAACTTGTGGCAGGTGACATGGCAAGTGGACAATCCACAACTTGGTCACATGGCAGGTCACGTGGCACTTGTGGTCGGTCACGTGGCACTCGTGGCAGGTGTTGTGGCAATTGGACAATGACATACAGCATATGTACTTGCCTTGCGATCGACATCCGTGACAGCCATTTCACATCGTTTTTTTTATGTGACAGATGTATATAAGTAAATAACCATCTTCCAAAATGTATAATTTAAATAGAAAAGATTAGAACAGAATAGAAAAAAATATATAATTTAATAGCAGATCTCCTGTAGACTATTAACAGCCATTTCACTTCTTTTTTTGCAGATCTTCTGCAGACTGTTAGAATCAATTTCATTTTTTTTCAAATATTTTCGAATCCGCTTGAAATTTTTTCAACTGCATTTGAAATTATTTCAACCGCATTTGAAATTTTTTCAACTGCATTTGAAATTTTTTCAACTGCATTTGAAATTATTTCAACCGCAGTTGAAACTATTTCAACCGAATTCGAAAATATTTTGTGACCCGAATTTGGGTCCACGTATCTCGGGGTTTACTTGGTGATATAAGCCCAAATTTGGAGAGCTTGTAGTGCTAGTTCTACTGTGTTTTCTGCAGCAGAGAATGACATTTTTCGACCCGACTTTGGGGCCACATATCTCGGGGCCGCTTGTAGCTAGAAACCCCAAATTGGTATGCAAACACAGTAGACCTAGCACTACAACATATCCAAATTTGGGGTTTCTATCACTAAGTGACCTTGAGATATTTAGAATTTCGTCCGCGATTTTTCGATTCGAAAAAAATTCGGATTCGGTTAAATTCGTTAGTATTGTAATTCGGTAATTCGGATGCATCCGAATGTCTGAATAATGAAAAATTTGTCCGAATTTCGATTCGGAACATAACGAAATGCACATGTCTACTTATTGCAGTAATGAGTCCCCCCTCCCCAAAGCACCCCCCTCATGTTGAGGGCATGTGGCAGGGGATTGGGGGGACCTCCATGCCGTTTTTTTTTTTTTTTATTGCCAGCAATGTTTTTTTTTTTCATGACTCATCCGTTGTTAAGGACGCAGAGTCTGGCTTCCTGGCCCGCTCCTTAACAACCAGTTATGTACTATGCAGCACACAGTGCATTGTGGAGTGCTCGGTGGGCGAACATCCCATGAGCGCCCGACAAATTCAGGTGTTCAGCGAATGGGCAAACAGGCAATGTTGGCAAACTTTTGCTCGGTTCCAACTGTTTTCCCAACTCTACATGATAATACTACAAGATCTCAGGAGATAGGGATGATATCTCTAGAAGGTACTGACTTTCCCAGAGGTCATCTGTGTGGCTGTGGCTAGGTCACTAGTGCATTCAGGAAAATTAAGAAGTTGAAACCAAACTTAAGAAACAAATGTTAGTAGATTTCACATCATAGGTGCATGCTGATGCGAGTTTTAGCAAAAGGGGAAAAAGGTTCCTCTTTAAGTTGATGGTGTTGTTTTTACAAGGGGGTTTCAATCTGGTATGTGGCTTTTTAAAGTTGTCACCCTCTCCACCTGAGACATAAGATTTAAATGTGACCGTTCAAAAGTGACTTATAAATTTAGATAAATAAGGGTGACCAACGTTTATTACAATATACCTATTCTAAACACTTAGTCTGGAGTTTATCAGACTTTATTATTGTCGCAGGAGGCTTTATTATTTTGATATCAATGTCATTTAGCAGATCCAAAGCCATAGGCTAGTGGAGCTTCTTCACTCATTTCACAGCTCCAGTGGGCACCGGTATAAATGGATGCTTCTCCACTTGCCACCAATATAAAGAAACACTTCCATCAATTACTTGACCATCAAGTAAAGGGGCACCTCACTGACCATCAATGTAAAGGGGCACGTCACTGACCATCAATGTAAAGGGGCACCTCACTGACCATCAATGTAAAGGGGCACGTCACTGACCATCAATGTAAAGGGGCACCTCACTGACCATCAATGTAAAGGGGCACGTCACTGACCATCAATGTAAAGGGGCACTTCCATCAATTACTTGACCATCAAGTAAAGGGGCACCTCACTGACCATCAATGTAAAGGGGCACCTCACTGACCATCAATGTAAAGGGGCACGTCACTGACCATCAATGTAAAGGGGCACGTCACTGACCATCAATGTAAAGGGGCACGTCACTGACCATCAATGTAAAGGGGCACGTCACTGACCATCAATGTAAAGGGGCACCTCAATGACCATCAATGTAAAGGGGCACCTTAATGACCATTAGGGATGAGCCGAACACCCCCGGGTTCGGTTCGCACCAGAACCTTCGAACGGACCGAAAGTTCGCACGAATTTTCGAACCCTATACGTTATAATGGACGCGAACGTTCGAAATCAAAAGTGCTAATTACAACGGCCAATATGCATGTTAATGTCATAAAACAGGTTTGGGGACCCGGGTCCTGCCCCAGGGGACATATATCAATGCAAAAAGAACTTTTAAAAACTAACGTTTTTTTGGGAGCAGTCATTTTAATGATGCATAAAGTGAAAAAAAAAAAGTGAAATTTTCCTTTAAATATGGTACCTGGGGGGTGTCAAAAGTATGCCTGTGAAGTGGCATGTGTTTCCCGTGTTTAGAACTGTCCTTGCACAAAATGACATTTGTAAAGGAAAAAAAGAAGCCATTTAAAAACACTTGCGGCTTTAGGTTTGTTCTTAAGTAGAATCTGAACAGGTACATTATGAAGTGTAGCTCCATCCCAAAAAAATCTATTTTTAAGGGGTTATCACCCCTGTAACATTTGCTGTCTTTGCACATCTGTTCAGAACATGTCACCTCACTTTCCGTCCCAATGACAAATGTTTTTGGAAAAGTGGGGTTTTAATTGAAACAAGGATTGGTGATAAAGTATCAGTAGAGAGGAGATACCTTTTTCCCAAATTAAATCTAACAGGATAGAATTTCCCTTCCTAGGGGTAGATTTCCTCTCACTTCCTGTTTTCTCTTTCCATTTGCAAGTTGGAGTAGTTTGTAAGTTGGATGTTTGAAAGTAGGGGCCTGGCGTATATACTCTGCAGAAATTTGCCCTATTAGATGTTGGTGTAGCCACAAGACTGGTGGGCACAGGAATGGGCCCTGCTGTGAGTTAATAGATCAAGATTTGTAATTGCATGCACCTGTTGAACAGGGCAGAAAAATTGGGGGTGGTGGTGGTGGTGGACGGTGTTGCCACAAGACTGTAAGCTCTCACAGTTACTCTTGGTGGGCGCAGGAATGGGCCCTGCTGTGAGTTATTAGATCAAGATTTGTAATTGCAAGCACCTGATGAACAGGGCAGAAAAATTGGGCCTTTGGCGGTGGTGGTGGACGGTGTTGCCACAAGACTGTAGGCCCTCATAGTTACTCTTGGTGGGCGCAGGAATGGGCCCTGCTGTGAGTTATTAGATCAAGATTTGTAATTGCAAGCACCTGATGAACAGGGCAGAAAAATTGGGCCTTTGGCGGTGGTGGTGGACGGTGTTGCCACAAGACTGTAAGCTCTCACAGTTACTCTTGGTGGGCGCAGGAATGGGCCCTGCTGTGAGTTATTAGATCAAGATTTGTAATTGCAAGCACCTGATGAACAGGGCAGAAAAATTGGGCCTTTGGCGGTGGTGGTGGACGGTGTTGCCACAAGACTGTAGGCACTCATAGTTACTCTTGGTGGGCGCAGGAATGGGCCCTGCTGTGAACTATTAGATCAAGATTTGTAATTACCCGCCCCTGTTAAACAGGGGCTGAAAAATTGTGCCTTAGGCACTGGTGCTGGTGCCACAACACTGCAACCCCTCACAGATACTGTACTTGGAGCACAGCAGTCACACGTGTTGCGAAGAATTTTTTTAAAAATTGTAAGTACACGCCCCTGTTAAACAGGGCTGAAAAATTGTGCCTTAGGCACTGGTGCTGGTGCCACAACACTGCAACCCCTCACAGATACTGTACTTGGAGCACAGCAGTCACACGTGTTGCGAAGCATTTTTTTAAAAAATTGTAATTACCCGCCCCTGTTAAACAGGGGCTTAAAAATTGTGCCTTAGGCACTGGTGCTGGTGCCACAACACTGCAACCCCTCACAGATACTGTACTTGGAGCACAGCAGTCACACGTGTTGCGAAGCATTTTTTTAAAAAATTGTAAGTACACGCCCCTGTTAAACAGGGGCTGAAAAATTGTGCCTTAGGCACTGGTGCTGGTGCCACAACACTGCAACCCCTCACAGATACTGTACTTGGAGCACAGCAGTCACACGTGTTGCGAAGCATTTTTTTATAAAAATTGTATGTACACGCCCCTGTTAAACAGGGGCTGAAAAATTGTGCCTTAGGCACTGGTGTGGTGGCATGGATCATTGAGGAGGAGGAAGAGGATAGTCAGTGAACATAAGAGGACAGTCACTCAGCATCAGCATAGGCAGTCTTGAAGGGATGTGACATTAAAAATTATTGGGTTATATCCGCCTCAGGTGCCTGGTAGCTGGTGGTGATCCAAGACTGATTCATTTTGATGAAGGTCAGTCGATCAACCGAGGCGGTGGACAGGCGCACCCTATGATCGGTGACAAATCCTCCAGCAGCACTGAATGTGCGTTCGGAAAGAACGCTGGAGGCAGGACAGGCCAGTAGCTCAATTGCATACTGTGCAAGCTCTGGCCAGTGATCCATCCTCAGGACCCAGTAAGCCAGAGGATTTTCGGTGGGAAAGGTGTCCAAGTCTGACCTTGCCCCAAGGTATTCCTGCACCATGTATATCAGACGCTGGCGATGGTTGCTGGAACCGATCATACCTTGGGGCTGCGGACTAAAAAATTGTCTGAACGCATCGGTCAGACGTCCACCTTCCCCACTGCTCCTTCTGCTACTGACCGAAGCCTCAGCAACTCGTCGCCCAGGACCAGGAGTTTGTAACCTCCCAGTTTCTGGGAACGCGTTGCACAGACCTTTCTGCAAGGCCTCCCTGAGATGTCTCATCCTCTGCTCCCTCTGCGACGGCAAGATAAGGTCCGCAACCTTACCCTTGTACCGCGGATCAAGGAGAGTGGCCAGCCAGTAATGGTCCCTCTCCTTGATCCGAAGAACACGAGGATCCTTCCGCAGGCTTTGCAGGATCAGGGAGGCCATGCAGCGTAGGTTAGCTGAGGCATTCGGTCCGGAGTCTTCTGGGTCACTGAGGATGACATGATCGCCAGCCACCTCCTCCCAGCCACGTACAAGTCCACTGGTTTGTTGGGACTGTACATCATCCCTAAAAGACTGCTGCTGCTGATGCTGAGTGCCAGGCTCCACCTCCATGCTCACACAATCCTCCTCCTCCTCCTCCTCCTCCTCATCCTCTTCCTGTGTGATGGGTGGGACAGAAGGAACACTGTCCGGATAAAGGGGGCCTTGAGAGGCAAGGAAGTCCTCCTCTTCCTGCCTCTGTTCTGCCTCAAGTGCCCTGTCCATTATCCCACGCAGCGTATGCTCCAACAGGTGGACAAGAGGGACAGTGTCACTGATGCATGCACTGTCACTGCTCACCATCCTCGTGGCCTCCTCAAATGGTGAGAGGACAGTGCATGCATCCCTGATCATGCTCCACTGACGTGGGGAAAAAAAACCAAGCTCCCCTGACCCTGTCCTGGTGCCGTAGTCGCAAAGGTACTCATTGATGGCCCTCTGCTGCGTGTGCAGTCGCTGCAGCATGGCCAACGTTAAGTTCCACCTGGTGGGCATGTCACATATTAGGCGGTTCTTGGGCAGGTTCAGCTCCTTTTGCAGCTCAGTCAGCCGAGCACTGGCATTATAAGATCGGCGGAAATGCACACAGACTTTCCTGGCCTGCCTCAGGACATCCTGTAAGCCTGGGAACCTGCCCAAGAACCGCTGCACCACCAGGTTGAGGACGTGAGCCATGCAGGGCACATGGGTGAGCTGCCCCTGTCGCAGGGCGGAGAGGAGGTTGGTGCCATTGTCAGAAACGACCATTCCTGGCTTAAGCTGACGTGGCGTCAACCACCTCTCGGCCTGCCCCTGCAGAGCTGCCAGAACCTCTGGCCCAGTGTGGCTCCTGTCCCCCAAACACACCAGCGCAAGCACGGCATGGCATCTTTTTGCCTGCGTACTTGCGTAGCCCCTTGTACGCCTACGGAGCACCGCTGGTTCCAAGGAGAGAGCACTGGAGGAAGAAGAAGAGGAGGGGGTGGAGGAGAGAGGTGTGTCACAACCAGTAGCAGTAGTAGCATTTTGGAGGCGTGGTGGCGGAACAACCTCCAACACTACTGCACCTTGTCCTGCATCCCTCCCAGCTGCCAATAGAGTGACCCAATGGGCCGTGAAAGAAAGGTACCGTCCCTGTCCATGCCTGCTGGACCATGAGTCAGCGGTAATATGCACCTTACCGCTGACCGCCCTGTCCAGCGAGGCATGGACATTGCCTTCCACATGCCGGTAGAGAGACGGAATCGCCTTCCGTGAGAAAAAGTGGCGTTTGGGAACCTGCCACTGAGGAACCGCACATTGAACAAACTCACGGAAGGGGGCCGAGTCTACCAACTGAAAAGGCAGCAGTTGAAGTGCTAGCAATTTAGCCAAGCTAGCATTCAACCGCTGGGCATGTGGATGGCTGGGAGTGTACTTCTTTCTACGGTCCAGCAGCTGGGGCAGGGAAATTTGCCTGCTGCAATCGGACGTCGGTGTACTGCAAGTACTTGGTTGTGACACACCTAATTCTACACCTTCAGTCCTCTCAGAGCAGCTTTCAGAGAGGACTGAAGGTGTAGTGGGGATGGAGATCCCAGCTGATGAGGAGCAAGGAGAGGTCCGCTTAGTTCTTTGGTGTGGGTCTTTTATGTGTGCCTGCCAACGAGCTGCATGGCAGGTCGACATATGTCTGGTCATGCTTGTGGTGCCCAAGCGGCTGATGTTTTGGCCACGCGAGATACGCTTGAGACAAATATTGCAAATAGCAGTGGTGCGATCTGATGCACTCGTCTCAAAAAAGGCCCACACCAAAGAACTTTTCTGATAACGTGCAGAGGCAGCGCCCTGCACAGGCGGAGCTCTGCGGTGTTGTACAGTTTCTGTGCTGGCCTCTACCTGGCCTCCAGGGGGCATCCTGCCTCGTTGGACATGTGACGCTGCATCCTCCTCCTCCTCGTCCTCCTCCTCATCCTCTCTCCCTTCAGGCACCCACATGGAGTCAGTGACCTCATCATCCCCTCCCTCTTCACCACTAGAGCAAACCTGGCAGTAAGCTGCAGCTGGTGGAACAGTACTGCCAGATTCCTCAAGCTGGGTATCATCATCCGAGCCTTCGAATCGTTGGGCATCCTCCTGGAGCATGTACCCAACACTGTGCTCAAAGAGTTCGGGGGACTCCTCAGGAGGACATGGTGGGTCTAGGGAAGGGGTGGCTGATGATGCCATTGAGTACGCGTTGGCAGCTGCTCTGCCAGTACCCTGAGCCTGGGTGAGAGAGGATGAGGAGGATGAGGAGGGCTTGGTCATCCATTCTACAAGGCCTTCAGCATGATGCGGCTCCACATGTCCAGCTGCCGAAAACAAAGACGCGCGTGTCCCATGGCCACGTGCTGATGACGATGCACAACCACGTCCACGGCCACGGCCACGTCCACTAGAAACAGAGCCTGCCTGCCCTGTGTTCTTGGCTCTGCACGCTCTGCCTCCCCTTGGCGGTCTTCCAGCCATGCTGGGCCTAGTAGGTCCTCACCGCTGCGATCGCGTGTGCGGGTTCGAGCGGGTGCGCGAGCTACTGCGGATGCGCGGAATCGAGCGGGTGCGCGTGCGCGGGAACGGACGGGCGCGCGCACGGTCATTGGCGCCGGGCGGGCTATATAAACCAGCCATCTCCATACAGCCCTTGCTGCCTGAACTACAGCGTTCCGCTTGCTAAACACTGAACTTCTCTGTCTCTGCAACTGTGACCCGGCTTGTCTGTTTACCTGCTCTGCTGTCTGCCCGCCCCGATCCCGGCTTGCCCACGACCATCCTCTTGCTTATCGCCTTGGCTTATCCGCAGTGTGCGCCACAGTTACCAAACGCGGCTTGTCTGACCATTCTGGGCACCTGGCCTGAAGTGTCACCTGTTGTCGGCTGGTTCCTGTTGTCCGCTGCATGCTGGTTCCTGTAGTCCGCTTCCTGCCTGTTCCTGTGACCACTTACCTGCCTGTTCCTGTTGTCTGCTGGTTCCTGTTGTCCGCGCCATGCTGGTTCCTGTAGTCCGCTGTCTGCCAGTTCCTGTGACCACTTACCTACCTGTTCCTGTTGTCTGCTGGTTCCTGCTGGTTCCTGTTGTCCGCTGCATGCTGGTTCCTGTAGTCCGCTGCCTGCCAGTTCCTGTGACCACTTACCTGCCAGTTCCTGTTGTCTGCTGGTTCCTGTTGTCCGCTGCATGCTGGTTCCTGTAGTCCGCTGTCTGCTGGTTCCTGTGACCACTGTCCTGCCAGTTCCTGTTGTCTGCTGGTTCCTGTTGTCTGCTGGTTCCTGCCACCTGCTGTCTGCTGGTTCCTGTCAACTGTTGTCTGCTGGTTCCTGCCACCTGCTGTCTGCTGGTTCCTGTCACCTGTTGTCTGCTGGTTCCTGTTGTCTGCTGGTTCCTGCCACCTGCTGTCTGCTGGTTCCTGTCACCTGTTGTCTGCTGGTTCCTGCCACCTGCTGTCTGCTGGTTCCTGTCATCCCTTGTCAAGTCCTGCTCATCCATCCGCAACTGGTTGATCCTGCCAGACACTCGTGCCTCCTTTGACTTTTGCGCCCCCTGTCTCCACTATCAGGGGCTGCAAGTCTGGGACGTAAGAGAGGTCTCCCACTGCAAGCCAGACTCGCCACTAGGTACGTGACAGTATCAGGCAGCCATGACCGAGTCTGGGCAGGGAGCCTCTCCTATGGAAGAACTCTGCCTACACCTAGCAGGTTTGGCCCAAGCGGTCAATAACCTCCAGGAAGGCTACACACGCCTTGAGAAGCATGTTCTGGCACAAGGATCTCCAGGTGCTCCAGCCAGCCAGCCTACTCCACCGGCAGTCGTGATGCTACCCCCGGAACCTCGAGTACCCACACCTGAAAGGTTCTCCGGTGAGCGTAGCAAGTTCAGAACTTTCCGTAATGCCTGTGAGCTGTTCTTTGCCCTGCAACCCCGAACATTTTCCTTGGAGGCCACCAAAGTAGGCTTTGTGATTTCCCTGCTCCAAAATGACCCCCAACTCTGGGCCCACCGTCTGCTTAAACAGGAAGCCGCCGAACTCGCCCATCTAAGCACCTTCTTCGACGCAATGGCCCGAATGTATGAGGACCCACAGCTCTGTGCCACGGCAGAGACTGCCCTCCATGCCCTACTCCAGGGGCGTAGGCCCGCAGAGGACTATGTTGCGGAATTCAGAAGATGGAGTGCTGACACTAGCTGGAATGATGCGGCCCTCCGCTACCAGTTCCGGTTGGGGTTATCGGACCCCCTGAAGGATGAACTTGCTAGGGTTGGGGTCCCTCCAACTCTTGAGGAGCTCATTAACCAGGCCATACAAATCGACAGGCGCTTACGTGAGCGACGGTCCGAGAAGGCCTCGGCTCCGTCTCGCCCCTCTTGGATGTTGCCAAAGGTGCCCTACTTCCCCAGAGGTCCACCGTCGGCTCGACCTTCTGCCTCCACCGAGGGGACTGAACCCATGCAGTTGGGTATGCTTCGCCCTACTCTCACCCCTGAGGAACGGCAGAGACGCCGTCGGGACAATCTGTGTCTGTATTGCGGGGAGCCAGGACACTACGTGCGATCCTGTCCAGCTAAGACCCGTAAGTGGCGCCTTCCTTCAGTTGACCAGATTATGGCTGTTACTGACACCTCTTCTCACCTCGCCCTCTCTATTCTGTTGCAGCTCCCTGGAAGGAACATTTCGGTCCCCGCCATTATTGACTCAGGAGCCTGCAGCTGTTTCATGGACTCGGCCTTTGCTTCTGCTCATTGCATCCCCTTGCAAACCAAGACCCAGGGACTGCGGATACACCTGGCCGATGGCTCTGCCATTCGGTCTGGGCCGGTTACCCAAGAAACCCAGCCTATCTCGGCATGCATAAACCAACTCCACCAGGAACTTTTGTGTCTGGACATTATTTCTTCCCCACTGTTCCCAGTCATTCTGGGCATGCCTTGGCTCCGCGCCCATAACCCCTGCATTGACTGGACCACCAAGGAGATTACCTTTTCTTCCCACTACTGCTCCCAGTACTGCCTTCCCAGGACTGATGCTCAGCCAACCACCTTAATGTGTCTGGACAGCGAAACCCGTCAGTTAGTCCCCAGGGCCTATCACTCCTTTATGGACGTTTTCAGCAAGAAAGGGGCAGAGACCCTTCCTCCTCATCGGGTTTACGATTGCCCCATCGAGCTTCTCCCCGGAGCGGAAGTACCCTTTGGGAGGATCTTTCCCCTGTCCGAACTGGAGCTCTCCGCCCTTAAGGACTACATAGATGACAATCTTCGAAAAGGCTTCATCCGTTCATCCACATCTCCTGCCGGAGCTGGCATTTTCTTCGTAGAGAAAAAGGACCACACCCTCCGGCCATGTATCGATTACAGGGAGTTGAACAAGGTGACTATTAAAAATCGCTACCCCCTACCGTTAGTCCCAGAACTGTTCCAGAGGCTAGGGGCAGCAGTCATCTTCACCAAGTTGGACCTCCGCGGGGCGTATAACCTAGTGCGCATCCGGAAGGGCGACGAATGGAAGACCGCCTTCCGTACGCGATTCGGGCACTTCGAATATCTTGTGATGCCTTTCGGACTCTGCAACGCCCCCGCCACGTTCCAACATTTCATTAATGACATTTTTCGAGACTACCTGGACTTGTTCGTGATCATCTATCTAGATGACATCCTGATCTTCTCCTCTTCCATTGACAGTCACCGTCAACACGTCAAATGCGTGTTGGGGCGACTGCGGCAACACGGTCTGTATGCTAAACCCGAAAAATGCGAGTTTGAGCAACAGAGCATACAGTTTCTGGGGCTCATCATATCCATCGAAGGCATCAAGATGGACCCCCAGAAAATCTCCGCTATCCTTGATTGGCCCGCACCGGTGGATAAAAAGGGGGTACAGCGGTTCGTGGGATTTTCCAATTTCTATCGGAAATTTATCAAGGGCTTCTCGGCCATCATTTCCCCCATCACACAACTAACCCGACAAGGGACTCGGTTCCAGTGGACGACCGAGGCCCAGGCCGCCTTTGTCGCCCTCAAGAAGCTCTTCACTTCTGCCTCCGTCCTGAAGCACCCAGACCCGGCTCTCCCGTTTGTCTTGGAGGTAGACGCATCGGAAATTGCTGTCGGGGCAATACTGTCTCAGAGACAAGGCCCCAAGGCCCTTCTGTTCCCTGTCGGGTTCTTCTCTCGTAAGCTGACGCCCCCCGAACGGAACTACGACGTAGGCGATCGAGAACTGCTAGCAATCAAGGCGGCATTGGAGGAATGGCGGTACCTGTTGGAAGGTGCGGCCCACCCAATTCTCATATATACAGACCACAAGAACCTGGAGTACCTGAAGGCCGCAAAGAGGCTAAAACCACGTCAGGCCAGGTGGGCGCTGTTCTTCTCCAGGTTCGCTTTTCATGTCACCTATAGGCCGGGCTCCAAGAATACCAAACCCGATGCCCTGTCACGGATGTTTATCGACCCTAAGGAGCCTGACCCACCTGACACCATCCTAAATGCGGAGAATTTCCTTCTTCTTCAGGAAGACTTATTAAGCCGGATCAAGCAGGCGTCCAGAGAGGACCCGCCACCTGCCAAGTCGGGAGTTTCAGCCAAAGATGGTCTATTCTGGTCCGATGGTAAAATTTTCATTCCAGAAAGTCTCCGGGTCACTATACTTGGGCTCTGCCATGACCATGTACTGGCGGGACACTTTGGCATTGCCAAAACTACAGACCTGGTCCAGCGTACATTCTGGTGGCCCCAACTGGCAAAGGACTGTCAAAAATATGTGGAGTCATGCACTGTTTGCACCCGCAACAAGAGCTGCAGAACTAAGTCTTGGGGGCTACTCAAACCCCTACCTGCTCCGGAAAGGCCGTGGAAACTAATTACCATGGACTTCATTGTGGAACTTCCACCCTCCGAAGGCCATACGGCCATCTTCGTGGTAGTGGACCGGCTATCCAAAATGGCTCATTTCATTCCCATGAAAGGGACTCCCTCGGCACCAGAGACAGCCCAAGCTTTCATTAAAGGTATTGTTAGACTTCACGGGGTTCCAGCGAACATCATCTCAGACAGGGGCGTCCAATTTACATCCCGGTTCTGGAAGGCTCTCTGCAATTCTCTTGGCATCGAACTGTCCTTATCCTCCGCATACCACCCACAGACGAACGGGCAGACAGAAAGAACGAACCAGACACTTGAGCAATACCTGCGTTGTTTCTCATCCTTCTCTCAACAGGACTGGCTCCCTCTGTTGCCATTGGCGGAATTCGCCTACAACAACTCTACCCATTCCACTACCAAGCAGACCCCGTTTTTTGCCAACTATGGTTACCATCCGTCATTCCTGCCTAACTCAGTACCAGAATGCTCCGTCCCTGCTGTTCTCGGGACTGTGGATTTCTTTTCGTCTAACAATAAGTTGTTGCAGGAAACTATGACCCGGGCGCAAGACCTCAATAAGGAAGTCTTCGACAGGGGCAGACGGGGGCAACTGGTCCTGGAACCTGGAGACAAAGTATGGTTGTCCACAATCAATCTCCGGCTTGCTTGCCCTTCTAGGAAGCTAGGCCCCAGATTCTTGGGCCCCTTCGCAGTTAAGCGGAAGATCAACGAGGTGGCATACGAGCTGGAGTTGCCGGGATCACTTCGGGTACACCCGGTTTTTCATGTTTCGCTCCTGAAGCCAGCAGTTCCCAATTCCTTCCCTGGACGTTCCACAGATCCTCCAGCTCCTATAATGGTCAATGGGGAAGAGGAATTTGAGGTGGAAACAATTGTGGACTGCCGGAAAAGGAATAACCAGATACAGTACCTCATCAAGTGGAAGGGATACGGTTCAGAAGAAAACTCATGGGAACCCGAAGCCAACTTACATGCCAGACACCTGATCCAGGCCTTCAAGAGATCTCACCCTGAAAAGCTGTCCCAGTTGGGCATCCGGAGGCTGCCCCTTGGGGGGGGGCAATGTAAGGAAAGCCCTGCTGGGCCTAGTAGTTCCTCACCGCTGCGATCGCGTGTGCGGGTTCGAGCGGGTGCGCGAGCTACTGCGCATGCGCGGAATCGAGCGGGTGCGCGTGCGCGGGCACGGACGGGCGCGCGCACGGTCATTGGCGCCGGGCGGGCTATTTAAACCAGCCATCTCCATACAGCCCTTGCTGCCTGATCTACAGCGTTCCGCTTGCTAAACCCTGAACTTCTCTGTCTCTGCACCTGTGACCCGGCTTGTCTGTTTACCTGCTCTGCTGTCTGCCCGCCCCGATCCCGGCTTGCCCACGACCATCCTCTTGCTTATCCCCTTGGCTTATCCGCAGTGTGCTCCACAGTTACCAAACCCGGCTTGTCTGACCATTCTGTGCACCTGTCCTGAAGTGTCACCTGTTTTCTGCTGGTTCCTGTTGTCCGCTGCATGCTGGTTCCTGTAGTCCGCTGCCTGCCAGTTCCTGTGACCACTTACCTGCCAGTTCCTGTTGTCTGCTGGTTCCTGTTGTCCGCTGCATGCTGGTTCCTGTAGTCCGCTGTCTGCCAGTTCCTGTGACCACTTACCTGCCAGTTCCTGTTTCCTGTCTGCTGGTTCCTGTTGTCCGCTGCATGCTGTTTCCTGTAGTCCGCTGTCTGCTGTTGTCTGCTGGTTCCTGCCACCTGTTGTCTGCTGGTTCCTGGCTCCTGTTGTCTGCTGGTTCCTGTTGTCTGCTGGTTCCTGCCACCTGCTGTCTGCTGGTTCCTGTCACCTGTTGTCTGCTGGTTCCTGCCACCTGCTGTCTGCTGGTTCCTGTCACCTGTTGTCTGCTGGTTCCTTCCGCAACTGGTTGATCCTGCCAGACACTCGTGCCTCCTGTTGTCTGCTGGTTCCTGTCTCCTGTCTGCTGGTTCCTGTCACCTCTTGTCTGCTGGTTCCTGCAACCAGCTGTCTGCTGGTTCCTGTCATCCCTTGTCAAGTCCTGCACATCCATCCGCAACTGGTTGATCCTGCCAGACACTCGTGCCTCCTGTGACTTTTGCGCCCCCTGTCACCACTATCAGGGGCTGCAAGTCTGGGACGAAAGAGAGGTCTGTGTGATGGGACTCGCACACTTCAAGTCCTATAGGTGATTCTGTGAACAAAATATATGATCTCTGTGTGATGGGACTAACACACTTCAAGTCCTATAGGTGCTTCTGGGAAGAAAATATAGGTCTGTGTGATGGGACTAACACACTTCAAGTCCTATAGGTGCCTCTGGGAACAAAATATATGATCTCTGTGTGATGGGACTAACACACTTCAAGTCCTATAGGTGCTTCTGGGAAGAAAATGTAGGTCTGTGTGATGGGACTAACACACTTCAAGTCCTATAGGTGCTTCTGGGAACAAAATATATGATCTCTGTGTGATGGGACTAACACA
This sequence comes from Lithobates sylvaticus, assembly GCA_028564925.1. Classification (NCBI taxonomy): domain Eukaryota; kingdom Metazoa; phylum Chordata; class Amphibia; order Anura; family Ranidae; genus Lithobates; species Lithobates sylvaticus. The sequence continues at coordinate 78,918,219 of CM053032.1, forward strand.
CTTCAAGTCCTATAGGTGCTTCTGGGAACAAAATATAGGATCTCTGTGTGATGGGACTAACACACTTCAAGTCCTATAGGTGCTTCTGGGAACAAAATATAGGTCTGTGTGATGGGACTAACACACTTCAAGTCCTATAGGTGCTTCTGGGAAGAAAATATAGGTCTGTGTGATGGGACTAACACACTTCAAGTCCTATAGGTGCTTCTGGGAACAAAATATATGATCTCTGTGTGATGGGACTAACACACTTCAAGTCCTATGGGTGCTTCTGGGAAGAAAATATAGGTCTGTGTGATGGGACTAACACACTTCAAGTCCTATAGGTGCTTCTGGGAACAAAATATAGGAGCTCTGCCTGCCTGCCACGAACACACTACAAGTCCTATAGGTGCTTCTGGGAACAAAATATAGGAGCTCTGCCTGCCTGCCACGAACACACTACAAGTCCTATAGGTGCTTCTGGGAACAAAATATAGGAGCTCTGCCTGCCTGCCACGAACACACTACAAGTCCTATAGGTGCTTCTGGGAACAAAATACAGGAGCTCTGTTTGCTGCCAGTGCCTGCCTGCCACGAACACACTACAAGCCCCTCTTTCTAAATCAATCTTTCTAAATGAATCTATCTAACTCAATCTCTCTAAGTAAATCTCTCTAACTAAATCCAGCAGAGTGACACAGAACGATCCTGCTCTATCTACGCCGGAACAGCATGTG
>CM053032.1:78919400-79032726 GCA_028564925.1 Lithobates sylvaticus
GTGGTATTTGATCACCTCTGCGTTTTTATTTTTTTGCGCTATAAACAAAAAAAGACCGACAATATATTTACTTTCTGCTATAAAACATATCCAATAAAAAAATGGAAAAAATACAAATTTCTTCATCAATGTAGACCAATATGTATTCTGCTACATATTTTTGGTAAAAATAAAATCACAATAAGCGTATATTGATTGATTTCCATTAGAGCATCTACAAACGGGGGGATATTTTTATTTATTTATTAGTGTAGCGGCGAAACTTTTACAAGGTGTCCGCTATGTGTGAAATTTAGTTTTTTCCTCAGAACAGTAATGGGGTTCTGAGGGTTAATTGTGTAGGTTCACTTTGACATTAGTTTGGCTGGGCTGTACTAGGGTTCTCTGGTTGGACGTTTTGAGTATCAGCATTCCCTGGAGCCAATCAGTGGGTTCGCCTGGCCCCGCTGAGGAGTCTAGAGAAGGGTACTTAAAGTGGGGTTCCACCCTAAAGTGGAACTTCCGCTCATCGGAACCTTCCCCCTCCCTCCGGTGTCACATTTGGCACCTTTCAGGGGGGAGGGGGTGCAGATACCTGTCTAAGACAGGTATTTGCACGGGTGTAGACTCCCACCGGAGTCTACGCCACTTCCTGTCCCGTTGCGCTGTCTGCTGGGACACACACGGGTCCCAGAGACAGCGCAGAGCATTCCTATTGCATTGCGCGACTCGCGCATGCACAATAGGGAACCGGGAAGTGAAGCCGCAAGGCTTCATTTCCTGATTCCCATACCCAAGATGGCGGCGGCAGTATCCGAGGGACGGTTCGGCTTTGGGTGCCGACGTCACTGGACCCTGTGACAGGTGAGTGTCATTATTTTAAAAGTCAGCAGCTGCAGTATTTGTAGCTGCTGACATTTAAAAAAAAAAAAATTTCGCTGGACTCCCTCTTTAACCACTTCAACACCGGGCCATTTTACACCCTTCCTTACCAGAGCACTTTTTGCGATTCCGCACTGCGTCGCTTTAACTAACAATTGCGCAGTCGTGCGATGTTACACCCAAACAAAATTGACATCCTTTTTTTCCCACAAATAGAGCTTTCTTTTGGTGGTATTTGATCGCCCCTGCGGTTTTTATTTTTTGCGTTAGTAACAAAAGAAGAGCGACAATTTTGAAAAAAAACACAATATTTTTTACTTTTTGCTATAATAAATATCCCATTTTTAAAAAAAAAAAACTATTTTTTTACTCAGTTTAGGCCGACACGTATTCTTCTACATATTTTTGGTAAAAAAAAATCGCAATAAGCGTATATTGATCGGTTTGCGCAAAAGTTATAGCGTCTACAAAATAGGGGATAGATTTATTGCATTTTTTTTTTTTTTTACTAGTAATGGCGGCGATCTGCGATTTTTTTTTTTTCGTGACTGCGACATTGCGGCGGACACTTCGGACACTTTTGACACATTTTTGGAACCATTCACATTTACACAGCGATCGTTGCTATAAAATTGCATTGATTACTGTGTAAATGTGACTGGCAGGGAAGGGGTTAACACTAGGGGGCGCTGCAGGGGTTAATGTGTTCCCTAATAGGAGTGATTCTAACTGTGGGGGGAGGGGACTCAAGGGGAGGAGACCGATCATGTGTTCCTCCGTACTGGGATCACATGATCGGTCTCCTCTCCGCTGACAGGACGTGGAGCTGTGTGTCCCGTTGTTTTAACGGGCAATCGCGGGTCATATGACGTCCTCCCATTCCCGGCCGCCTGGGGGGTGCGCGCCCGCGGCGTCGCTCGGGACCTGGTGCGAGTGCCCGGCGGCCGCGATGTTCGCCGGGCACTCGCACCAGGTCCCGAGCGACGCCGCGGGCGCGCACCCCCCAGGCGGCCGGGAATGGGAGGACGTCATATGACGCCCACCCAGGATGGGAGATCCACCTTGTGGGCATCATATGACTATGGGCGGGTAGGGAAGTGGTTAAGATGTTAAAGTTACGTGTTCGGGGTTCGGCCAAAGTTGCCTGTTCCTGAATCTGGACCGGGGTAGCCCCGCGAGGGGTCCCGGGCCCGTCCCGCAACATGGTCATTCTGACTAGCCCCACAGACCCACTTGGTCTGGGGCAAGGGATCCATCTGTTCCCGAGTCTCGGAACCGGCTGGTCCGAGGCGCAGTAACTGAGGGAGGATTCAAGTCAGGGTGCGCTCTCAACTTGGAGGGGCACCGCAGCTCGTGTAAGCGACCGGGGGAGGTCTCTTTGGAGGAGGGCCAACAAGCTGGCATCCCAAGAAGTGCCTGGTTGCTGGGTTGTCAAGGACACTAAAGAATCCACAGTTTCGCAGTACTGCCAAGGATACAGAAACCGTTTCAGGTACTGAGAAAAGGTTCCTATTTTACTCTCGGTTGAGACTTTATTCAATGTCAGAGACTTTGCAAGTTTCCGGATCAAAGTGCTGACTGCCAATAATCTCTGGCTAGAGATTTGTTCAGCTTGGAAGCGCCCAGCTGCGAGTGGCTACTCTCTGGGTTTGTGTTAGAGACTTTTCAATTGTCAGCAGTTCAGAGTGCCTGAGTTTCTTCACCCTTGCCCTCTGTTCCCATACGTGACTGTGTTTGTTGGATGTTACCCCTGCAAATAAAAACCTTCTAAAAGGACTTTTATGGTGTTAGCGTCTGAAGTTGTTGGGTACTAACCCTGGGAACCCCTAGACATGGATGAACAAGCCAAGCGGAGGTAACCGGTAAGCCCAAAAGTCAAGGCTGCCCCATCGAGGGTTATGGCCGCTACATTCGTTTCTTACAAGTAATGGCAGCGATCAGTGACTTATACTAACTGACATTTTTGACACTTTTTGGGGAACAGTGACACTACTACAGCGATGAGTGCTAAAAAATATGCACTGTCAGGGCCGATCCTAGGGTCACAGATGCCTGAGTGCAGAAATATTTCTGGCGCCCCCACATGGGCGTGGTCATCTTACCAACTCCTCCCGTTTACAAATGTTTCTATGGCAACGACTCAAACACAGAGATGCTCCCCTAAGAGGTCTTCGTTACCCTGGGATCCTCCCATGATCTTTTAACAATAAAGAAAATACAGGAAGAGCGTACACTAATGAGACCTAGAGGGGAGTCTCTCTGATGCACACAGAGAGGGCTTCTGATAGAGAGTCTGTTAGAAAGAGCCCCCAGACATAGTACAGGAGACGGTCAGAGACTGCAGACATGATACGAGAGACGGTCAGAGACTGCAATCATAGTACAGAAGATGGTCAGTGGCTGCAGACATAATACAAGAGATGGTCAGAGACTTCCGACATAATACAGGAGATTGTCAGAGACTGCAGACATAGTACAGGAGATGATCAGAGACTGCAGACATAGTACAGGAGATGGTCAGAAACTGCAGACATAGGACAGGAGATGGCCAGAGTTTGCAGACATAGTACAGGAGATGGTCAGAGACTGCAGACATAGTACAGGAGATGATCAGAGGCTGCAGACATAGTACAGGAGATGGTCAGAGACTGCAGACATAGTACAGGAGATGATCAGAGGCTGCAGACATAGTACAGGAGATAGTCTGAGACTGCAGACATAGTACAGGAGATGGTCAGAGACTGCAGACATTGTAAGGGAGATGGTCAGAGACTGCAGTTCCTATGGACGTTAGTAGATAATGGCCGATCAGCCCTCTCACCTGACCCAGCAATACAGCAACGGTTCCTCTGATCAGGAGTCAGCTCACTCTGAATTGCCCGTGGCGACTCCGCTGGGTAGCACCCAGATCTGTATTCCTGCAATGACTCCATTTATTTCTCCGCCAGAATGGGGTTCTCTCTCTGATGGTGTTCTCTCAGCACTGTGCTCTCCCTCCTGAGTCCTGGGTGTACTTCCCTGAAAGCTTTCCCAGGCTCCTGTCTCTCTCTCTCCCATTCAGCTGAGTGGGCTGCAGTTTCCGTATTACAGTGGGGCTGCCAGTCCTTGGGACTAAATGTCCCACAATCCTCTTCTCTGCTCCTTTTTCTATTCTATTTCTTCCCTGGCTGATATGAAGACGGGGGAAGAAACATAGTGGGCAGCTGTGCTGGCAAGTGCTGCTCACTAGTACAGCAGCGCGCAAGGAGGAGAGGGAGGGGGAAAAGAGCCTGCAGCTGCAGTGGTGTCACTAGGGTTGGGGTCACCCCCCCTTCCAACAACTATAGTCTCCCCTCAGTACAGACCCCCCCCCACTAAGTATAGACCCCCTCCATCAGTGCAGAACCTGCACTAAGTATAAACCCCTCCTCAGTACAGACTCCCCTCCATCAGTATAGACCCCCCAGGACAAACCACCCCCTCCATTAGTACAGACCCCCCAGGAAAAAAAACCTCCATTAGTACAGACCTCCCCAGGACAGACCCCCTTCCATTAGTACAGACCCCCCCATTAGTACAGACCCTCCCATTAGTACAGCCCCCCCCTCCATTAGTACAGACCCCCCTCCATTAGTACAGACCCCCCAGGACAGACCCTCTTCCATTAGTACAGACCCCCCCCATTAGTACAGACCCCCCTCCATTAGTACAGACCCCAGGACAGACCACCCCCTCCATTAGTACAGACCCCCCCAGAACAGACCCCCCCATTAGTACAGACCCCCCTCCATTAGTACAGACCCCCCAGGACAGACCCCCCTCCATTAGTACAGACCCCCCTCCATTTGGGTACATAAAAACACCCAGCAGCAGCTGGAGAGGAGAGGACAGTGTGCAGCCGCGCCGCCCGGGTGGAGAACAGTTCACAGCAGGCAGGAGTGAGAGACACAGAGAGGAGGAGGAGAACATGTGTAAGGCAAGGACAGCCCCCCACAGCAACGTCACTGCGCGGCTGGTCTCTCTCCACACAGAGACCAGCTGCTCCGACTCCATGGCTGCTCTCCTTCTCTGACAGGAGGAGGTTGGGGGCAGGGGCTTGAGCAGGAAACACGGCGGCGGCGGCGGTGACCGGCGGAGAGAGTCGCCTTTGGACACGGACAAGAGGAGGAGGAGGGAGGGGAGCACTCTGGTGCTTTAGCGCCCCCACCTCTCTGGCGACCGGGTGCACTTCACCTCGAACACCCGCCTAGGATCGGCCCTGGCTGCTGTTAGAAATCATGGGGCCCCGTACAGCCTACCTGGCATCTCCCCCCCACATGACAGGGGCAGGGCCTGAGCTTAAGCACCCCTCCCTCTAGCCCACAGGCAGCCAGTGGAGAAGAAAGAAGATGGCGTGGACTGTGTGCAATGGAGAAATGTGGGTGTGGCAAAATTGCACTAACAGTAGGGCAAAAAACATGTACAGAGCACAGTGTTCAAATGTATTTAACACGCAGAATGCAGATCAGGTGTATGTATGTAATTTACAAAAAGCAGGTGTCAAGAAGATGTAATGAACAGAGTGCAGGTTTAAGGAGTATGTACTGTACAGTATGCACATGGTTCAGGGATCAGGAATGGGTAATGTACATGGTCTGGTGGTCAGGAGTGAATACCTTGCAGAGTGCTCATGCATAGTTCAAGGGTCAGGAGTGGTAATGCATAGAATGCAGAGGTTTGGAGTATGTAACATACAGAGTGCACAGGTCAGGAGTGGGTAACGTGAATAGTTCAGAGGTCTGGAGGGAGTAACGTGAATAGTTCAAGGGTCAGGAGTGGGTAACATGAATAGTTCAGGGGTCAGGAGTGGGTAAAATGAATAGGTCAGGAGTGGGTAACCAGAATAGTTCAGGGGTCAGGAGTGGGTCAGGAGTGGGTAACATGAATAGTTCAGGGGTCAGCAGTGGGTAACGTGAATAGTTCAGGGGTCAGGAGTGGGTAACGTGAATAGTTCAGGGGTCAGGAGTGGGTAACATGAATAGTTCAGGGGTCAGCAGTGGGTAACGTGAATAGTTCAGGGGTCAGGAGGGGGTAACGTGAATAGTTCAGGGGTCAGGAGTGGGTAACGCATAGAATGCAGGGGTCTGGAGCATGTAATATACAGAGTCCAGGGGTCAGGAGGGGGTAACAGGCAAAGCCAGCAAATGGGGTATACAAAAGTTATCCTACCATGTCACATTTGATGGCCAAAAATGACCTGTACCAGTGAAGAGGGCTGCCTTGCAACTGTGTACAATGAATGTTGCAGCGAGGTGGTGCAGGTTTATAGGGGTTAAATAAGCGGGTTAGGAGGCAATATATTACATCACCACCATCTGGCAAACACCCTTTGAAAAATGATCCACAAAATAATGCACCTGAGATGTGTCACTTCAACCACGTGGTTAGTGCTGCAGCATCTAATATTATTTCAAGAGACTTATCATTAAAATAAATCAATGGAATAAAAATACAGCAAGGAAAAGCATTTCACTCCAGGCACAGTGAATATCCACCATCTTTTAGATATATGGGGGGGGGGGGGGGGGTATGCAGTATGGCCAATCTAATGCTCAGAGCCCGGGCACAGTTTTCCCCATAACCACCCCCCCCCTTCCCAAGCACCTGGTCCTTCCAGTTTTTTTCTTCTCTCTGGGGTCCTTGTATAGTGAGGAAGAGGGGGTAAATCCTCTGGAGCTGGGAGCTTGTGGATACGACCAGGAGCTGAGCACCTCTGAGCTCCTATTTCTTCATCCTGGGCACTGAGTTGGGCAGCCAAGGCTGAGGAGCAGAAAGAGAACTATTTAACCACTTTCAGGAGTAATCTGTAGCCGCCTGTCTAGACGATTACAATAAAGTTCCGATCTCTTCCATTTAAATACGCTGGGACCGGCCAGGACTTTAATATAATGGTCTGGACAGATGGCTGCAGATTACTCCCGAAAGTGATTAATAAGTTCTCTTACTGCATTACCCCCCCCCCCCCACACTAAGGCATGGGACTTGGAAAAGTGCTTTTTAAAACCACTGTAGTGCAGAGCGCAGGAATGGTATATCGGCACGGTACCTATAATTTGCGAGTCCCCTCTTTGCCTCCGGCCCCCTTGTAGGGTCGGGCCCGTTACAGGAGTGCTGACGATACCCCCTTGTCTGTGGCCCTGTGCACTGTCACTGTACTAATGACACTGGTTGGGAAGGGGTTAACATCAGGGACAATCAAAGGGTTAAATGTGTTCCTGGCTGGTGCTTGTGTACTATGAGGGAGGTGTTTTTTACTATTTTACTAATGGAAGGCATAGATCTGTGTCCCTGCTTTGCAGGAAAACAGGATCAATGCCTAGCTTCCCTACTGACAGAATGGCGATCTGCCTTGTTTACATAGACAGATTGACGTTCTGCCTGTGTACTAAACAATTAGTGGGTGCTGGCGGACATCGAGTCCGCATTACCCACCGCTGGGCTCCTGCTTAGAGTTGCCACCTCATGCCTTTAAAACCAAACACATATTAAATTACACAGGTTCTGTGGCTGATTAAGGTGGTAATTAAAGAGGAGTTTCCATAAAAAAAAAAAAATAATTAAAAGTCAGCAGCTACAAATACTGCAGCTGCTGACTTAATAATAATAATTGGACACTTACCTGTCCCAGGGTCCAGCGATGCTAGTCGCCCCCTCCGCTCAGCGGTGCCGGCATTGCCACTGTGGGCACCCAGCTGTGGCTTCAGTCACGTGTCTCAGATCAGATGACTGACAGGAGGGAGGGGGTAGAGCTGAGTCCTTCCTGCGCTGAGGGGAAGTGATGTCACCAGCTCAGGCACTGAAGGAGGTAGACTACAAGGGACCCCCCTAGCAACAGGCATTTAGAGATGAGTTAAAAAAAAAATTCCAAATTCTTTTTTTTTTGTTTTTTTTTTTTTATTAGGATATTTTAATCATTCTTCTTTTTTTGGGGGGGGGAAGTGTTGGGGGGTAACACCACTTTAAACTCACTTAGTGCCTTTTAAAAAAAAATCAGTCTCAGAACCTGGATAATTAATATGTGTTTGGTTTTTTTTTTTTACTAAAGGCATGAGGTGGCAACCCTTTTCCTGCTGTGTGATCACAGTGGAAGCGAACCGTCACGACCCAGAATTTCGAACACAAACTCAGAATTTGGAACTCAGAATTTGGAATTCAGAACACTGAACTTGGAACATGGTACTCGGAACACAGAACTCGAAATTCCGAACACTAAACTTGGAACACGGAACTTGGAACATGGAACTCGGAAATTTGGAACACTAAACTTGGAACACGGAACTTGGAACATGGAACTCGGAAATTTGGAACACGGAACTCGGAATTTGGAGATTGGAACACTGAACTTGGAATTTGGAACATGGAACTCGGAATTTGGAACACTGAACTTGGAATGCAGAATTTGGAACACTGAACTTGGCAAATGGAATCCAGATCATAGAACTTGGAATTCGTAAAACTGAACTTGGAAAACAGAAATTGGAACACTGAACTTGAAATTTTGAACACTATAGTTGGAGCACAGAACTTGAAATTCAGAACACTGAACTTGGAACATGGAATTCAGAATTTGGAACATGGAACTTGGAATTTGGAACACTGAACTTGGAACAGAGAACTCAGAATTTGGAACACAGAATGCTAAATTTTGAACTCAGATTTTGGAACATGGAATTCAGAATTTGGAACACTGAGCTTGGAACTCAGAATTTGGAACATGGAATTTGGAAAACACTGAACTGAGAACTTGGAACACTGAACTTGAAATTTGGAACACTGAACTTGAAATTTGGAACACTGAACTTGGAACACGGAATTCAGAATTTGGAACACTGAGCTTGGAACATAGAACTCGCAATTTAGAACCCTGAACTTTGAACACTGAGTTCAGAATTTGGAAAACTGAGCTTGGAACATGGAATTCGGAAAACACTGAACTTGGAATTTGGAACATTGAACCTGGAACATGAACATTAGAATTTAGAACACGGAACTTGGAACTCGAAATTTGGAATATGTAAATTTATTATATATTTGGAAAACACTGAACTGAGAACTCAGAACACTGAACTTGGAACATGGAATACAGAATTTGGAACTCAGAATTTGGAACACTGAACTTAGAACACGGAACACTGATCTTAGAACAGGGGTGCCCAACCAGTGGCCCGGGGGCCACATGTGGCCCGCAGAGCCCTCTGATGTGGCCCGCGACCTCCTGCTCTGGGATAGAATAGAAAGAATACTGTTATTAAAGGTCAGTTTATTACTAAAATCTCAGAGTATATATGGGCATATCTTTTCTGCAGTGGTTACTGGGCTGCTTTCAAACATCTGTGATCCACAGGTGCAGAGCAGTTTACCTGCGGGTTACCTGCACTGAGCCGTAGAGTTCTATTATTACCTGCGAGTTTGGTGAGCTTTCTAAAAGTGCACCAAACCTGCAGAATATAATAGAAGTCTATTGCAAACTGCAGGAAAGCCAAAGGTACACTTTATTGCACACTTGGTGCGGGTAAACCACAGCGCATCAGTGAAAGCAACCTTGGACTCCTTTCACACGGTCAGTCCGACAGTCCGACCAATTGGACCCTCCATTCACCTCTAAGTAGTGGAAAACATAAACCGACTTGTGTTCTACCTCCAATACGATGCGCTAAAAAGTATCGTGGGCTGCTTCCGTGTCCGCTCTCCAAATGCAGAGTGGACACGGATATGGCATGCTCTGCTCATTGTGGCCCGCGACCTGTTACTAAGTCGCTTAAGTGGCCCTCGCTCTTCAAAAGGTCTTAGAACATGGAACTCGGAATTCAGATCACAGAACTTAGAACAATGAGCTCTGGATTTGACTCTCAGAACTTTACCATGGAATGCGCTGCACAAACCATTGTCACCATAGAAGAATATATATATATCAATATTGTACCACAAATTCCATGGGAATGACTCATTGTATTTGTCCCATCCACATACAAAGTGTAATAAGTGACACAACACATGACAGTAGATGTGATGAGGGACACGTGATTAAAGGGCACAAGTGGTCACCTTCATTTGCTCTAGACACTCAGCCCCTCCTAGCAGATAGATGGTGCACCATGCACAGCTATTAGGGATGAGTTTAAATACACAGAAATTCCCACATATTTTCTTAAAGTATATGCCTTTGGATCCTAGTAAATCGTCTATATTATTTTGTAGGATGATTGGTGGATATCTATTTCAAGCACCAGTTTATACTTCACTTCTAGGACCTCCTTTGCCACACCCCGCTGTCTGTAGGAGCCACGCCCACAACAGATTCTATAAAAACAATGTGGTGACGTCAAACCCCACGTGGCCTCATCTTTGTCAGTGAACAAAATGGCGTCCTACTGTCTGCTAGCTGGCCGGTTTCAGGTGAGTGAGGACACGGTGGGCGATTTGTGGTGTGGTACCAGGGGACGGGGGAGGTTTAGCTGGAGCTGGTGGACGTAAAGTGCGCTTGTTTAGGCCGTGATTTCCGGGCTTTCTATGTGCCTGTCTGTAGTCCGGGGTCTAGGCGCTTTCTGCATGTAGGTGACCCGGCCGTTTCCATGGTAACGGACATAAGGCATTGATAGAAGTGTATTACAATGACAGACTGTGACATTGCGGGTTCATTCAGATTTCCCCCATGATCTGTGATGTTCAAGGTGACACCAAGGTGACCGCCCGAGTCCTGACGGATCACACGGCTCTGCTCTGCCAAGTGGGCGGCACCAATCCCGGGAGGCTCCTTGTGTCACCTTCACTTACGGCTGTCCTAAAACACTCTCCATAGGAAGCCACCTATTGGAAAGCTTCAAGTTTAAGCATTTTACTGCAGCAAGTCTGAGTTCCATTCTATCTTATTCCATCCACTCCCTGTATTCCTATATTCCTGGGGCTCATTATTTACCCCACAACCTGCTGTGCAGGGCTGTATGTGTGGTTATGTACACTGGCATTGCGTGTGTTGGGGAAAAACCCCAATTTTATTTACGTGTTTATATGTTCCGCTGAGTAAAAATTCAGCGCGTGTCGGGTTTATTTTTTGGGCTAATTCACACATTTGTGAGATGTATAAAGATAAAAATACCCGCGCTTAGGGTGTTAGGAACTGCTGCCCCCCTCAATATACTACACCTAGATGTAGTATGGATGAATGAAATTGTGGGATAGGGGTGTTGGCGCTGTTCAGAGTGTAAAGGTATATAAGGGGTATTAAATTAGTAATAGGAGACTGTGGATTATAATGACTCAATAAATCCTAGGGAGAGGTGGGATAGTATGATCAACAATATTAAATCAATATAAAAAATAAGGCCACACCAGTGGGAAGGTGTGCAAAAACACAAGTATTTTGCAATGGGCGTGGATAATGATGGGTGAAACCAAGAGCAGTATAAATAAATAGCATTCAGGAGATGGAAGGTATAGTAAATAAGTAAAGTGCACGTGCAAAAATATATACACCTCAATGTAACATGAATATTGACTGATATGCAGGTTTTATATTACCTTAAATTAATACAAACACATTGATATAAACAAGTGTATAAAATACAGGATAACTGATAATAATATAAATATGTGAGTATGAACACTATATACTAAATATATAAGTGTCAAAAGGGGCTGATAGGTATCAGTGAATGAAAATCAATAACATATGTCCTGATTCTGCAATCACTGTAGTCCGCAATTTGTGAGATGCCTGGTGGTTTATTTCACTGTAAAATCTGTCACCCTTGTGGACACTCAATTGTTTCCTGTGTCCCTTTATCTCAGTGCACTGTACAGCTGTGTATCACCCTGCTGTACATTGCCATGACTGAAATGTGTGTTTTTGTACAGGTCAAATAAAGTTTGTTAAACAAAAAAAGGGGGGGTGGGGTGTATGTGATTCACCACACTGCCCCCTAGCACAGCCAGGAATGGACAGGTAATACACTCTGGCAGCTGTCAGTTCCTGTGTGAAAGGAGCCTCAAATGCTTGTGAAAGTGTGCTGTAGTGGTGTAATTAGGCTCTCGAATACATATTTTTATTTTTTTTCCTTCCATACATGCTCATTTTTTTTTTATTTTTTTTTGCTGATTTTGAATATGCCCTTGACTGCATCTGGTGTAAATGAGCCCTCCAGGTGTTTTTTTTTATAATGTCTTTATTTTTCTTTTATAACAGGAGAAAAATGAACAATCCTGTATATAACATTTAATTTCTGTACATACAACTAGACTTTAAAAAAAAAAAAAAAAAAACATAATACCTCGTCACGTTCCATTCCATCTACTCCTGCATGTTTTTAATATACTATCTAATAAAGATGGCTACACAAATGAACCCAGGTAAACAAAAGAAAGGCGATGAAGACCACTTGTGTTTTTTTAAATGCATATGAAAGGAAAAACGAATGTATTCTAATGAGCCAAGTTACACCACTTTTATGTGCATTAAAAAAAGTATGCTGCGTTTTGTAAATGCACACCATAAATGCAATTTTGTAAAAAATAAAATAATTGAGATTATTCCAAAAAACAAGCTGCAAATGCATGTAAACGCATAGAGGGCATATGCAAACCAACCTGCAGTAATGCACAATGGGATTGGGGTGTAAACAAGCGTCTAGCCCTGGTAGTGCAGAATGGTAATCTTTTTGAAAGTTGCTGCGACTTGAACAGTTCCATTGCCGCAAATGTGAATATAGAAAAAGGTTCCCCTTGGGGTTTGGGCTTTTAACGGCACTCAGATAATTGTAACAACTAAATATAGTAGAAAAGGTATTCATATATGTTATTAGAAATTCATATGTAATGGAGTGTACATGACAGCCACTACTGATGATGCAATAGTTACAAAAGGATGGTATGTAGAGATTATCCTTCACCCGACGCATTTTGGAGTCTACTAGAGATACTCCATCCTCAGGGTTAGATAGGATATAACTCTACAAAAATAAGTACAAACAGTCAACGCCTATACCTATTAACAATAAAATTACTATGCATATATCTATTGCATTCAACACTTACAATTGCAGCAATCAGGTGCCTATAGCACACTCCATTGAATTAAAAACAGCGTGGATACTAGCCCATTATGCTTTTGCTTTGCAGGGGAATAAAAGGGAAGTGAAACCCATCAGGATTATTTCCTCTTTAATGAAGGAAATGGCTTGTTTGAACTGATGTGGTCCAAACAAACTAAAGGTAAAAAACCTGCAAATTATACAGGTTTCTGAAAATCATAAAGTGATTTGGATGCATCACTGCCTAGATCAGGTCTACCTTCAGGTAGCATAGTACCGGTGTCAGTGCTTTTCTTTTCCCTGGGCTCGGCTTGCTCATCTGTGAGTCTGGGACCTTTGTAGTTGGATGCCACGCTGGTGGTGATCAGGGAACAGATATTTCCTGCACAGACTGAATGCAGAAGTGCTAAACTGTCCAAATCCCAGCATGGGCTCCATAAACTGCTTATTATAATCGTAGAGCTAGTAGAATAGACCCCTGATGGCCCCAATATGTTTTTTCACTACTATCACATAAGGCAGGGCTTGACAAAATTGCTTTCAATCTAGGAGCCAGTTAACATTTATTTTCAACAAAACCCCTTTCTCTTATGTAGCCCTGATGTGTATCTTTACAGATGCACGACACAGGGTACTCATCTGCCATGACAAAAGCGCACTCTCTGATTCAAATACTATTTATACATTCTTTCCAATTGCTACGGTGCCCAGCTCAATGTCATGACAGTGGGGTAGATGGGGCACCACACACCTGCAGCATCTGAATACAGGAGAGATGTTGCTGTGGCACTCCAGCCGCTGATGCCCACTTTCTCTGAAGCTCTTGGATTCAAACACCACACACGCTCTGTGCACCATCTACCCCAGTGCCATGGTGCTGAGCGCATTACCTGAAATCCTGGGGGTAAAGCGTGCATGTGCTCATTCATTTATGGAGACTGCTATTGCTGAACTTTTTGAGAATGCTAGTTGCTAGGCTTCCTGTGCCCTGAACACAGAATGAAGGCAGTTATGCTCCTGGAGATCACCCTGAATGACCGAAGCAATAATCGCAGCCTTCATGTTTCTGTACAGCAGGCTTCCAGTAGTGGGAGTTGAGTGAAGTTGGTGCCATGTGAACAGGCCAGCTGTGTGCAGTGTGTGCCTGGGCTGGACATGCCGGCAGGCGATTACATCCTTGCATTTCTCCAGGCTGCTGGTCCAGCATCTTTATAAACTGCTCCCGGCTCAGCCTCTCAGCCAGCAGAGTGCTCTGCTGTTGGAAAGCGACTGACTCTGGAGCCCCCCCTCCTGCCATGTCAGTGGCTGCTGCTCTCTTCTGTCTCTCTATCCCCTGGATGTCTCCATTCCTGCCACCACGAATCACGTACCGCATAATGGTGGTGTCAAGCAGTGCTCTGATGTGTCCGGAGGGCATACAAAACCCGCCTCACAGCCCGCTCTGTAATGGCAGGAGCCCCAGCTGCCGACAAGAGCCCAGGCACCAGGATGCAATTTCTAGTCGACTTGGCGCCTGGGATTTGTTGAGCCTGAACACAAGGTGCCTTATGATGGTAGAGTGGGGGATAAAAAGTAAAAAATATTACAAGAAGGAAAGTATAGTCTCCAAAAAAAAACGCACCCTATCTGACTACCCCCCTCTTTTCATCACACGCACATGAGTCATCGCGAGACCTCTTAATTTTAGGGAACCAGATTGTTTACAGTAGGTTTAACACGGCTGACTAATGAGATTAAAGCATGATTTATTTGATGCCTTGTTGTACAATTTAGATGTTATGTCTAATTTCCATCTTCTGTTCTTAATTGTTTTAGCAAGCCTTCGGCCATGGAGCTCGGAGGTACCATATTTCAGCCGTCCTGTGCCAGAGAGCCAAAGTTGCAATGAGCCAGTTTGAGCCCAATGAATATATCAGCTATGAGAAAGTGGAAAAAAATATTGACATTGTTCGTAAACGGTAGGTGTTATGGTCTTGGTCTCTGCAGAGTATGCACCAGATTTTGCATACTCCAGTTTTAGTAAATCAAACCCTGTATGTCTGGTCATTGTGCTGAAATAAATAATGGGGAAAATATATAAATGACCATTGCTGACTCTTTTTTAACTATATATTTACATTATGGAGTTTTGGGGTAGAAAGTTCTGTCTCAAACTATCAATGTAGATCTTGGGGCAGTGAAAGTTAATCTCTTTTTTTAGAAGGTCTGCAATGGCAGCCAATGCATTTCTATAAAGTGACTCTTGATAAAAACAAATTGTAAAAATAGGTGCTGAACCTATCCAGCAGGAGGTGAATCGTCACTTCGCTCTGTTTAAGAGCTGTGGTACATGGCAGGCTTCACACCTGACCCTTCTTTGTATGTTGGGTGCCTGGTCCACTGCTGTGCTTTGGCTCTTCTTGTGTCTCCCTAAGTCACTGCTTTGTCCTGTAGTCATGTAGGGCCAATGGGAGGTACTGTATTGCATGGCAGGGGACACATGCCAGAGGACTGTGTGGATTTGCACTCCACCTGAAAAATGCTTGCCCTCACTTTCCTGTCATGACAGCCATTTGCAGAGCTTGTAGAATGCTGTGGTCTGTGCAATTTAGCTAAGAATATCTGGCATTCATCTACCCCTCCTCCATTCACAGAATGCATTGCAATCTGGGAGAGTAAATACTATGAGTGTTGTGAATGCCCAAGAGGACAAGAAAGTAAGGGGGAGCAGTGCAATGCTTCACTCTTAACCCCTGCAGTGCTGTGGGCAGTTATCCAGCATCACTGAGGGGAGGATGACTGTAACCATAAGCCAGCAGAACAAGAGATACACATGTATTGCACTGGTGCTGTATGACACCCAAATTTTACTTTTTAATTTTATTTTTATAACTAATTCAGCTTTTGAAATTTGTTTGCACTTGGCTTCTGAACGATTGGGTTGGACTGCTCTGCAGAGGGCATTTGACAGGTGGTAAGGAGGCATTACTGCCTGCTGAGCACGACCTTGGGGATACATTTTTGTTGCAATGCAGTGTGGCATATGTACACTCCCTTCTGTAGCTGAAGGGAGAGTCGTTAGGGGGTGGAAAAATTACAGCTCAGCCATGGTTTTACCCCCACCTGCCTCTTTCCCCTTGGCAAGTATAATTGATACCTTGGTGTACCTGTGTGCTTTTAGAACCAGTAAGTCGTCTCCTCCTGGGTTGCAGGCATCTCAAATGTTTGTTTTCACTTTAATTGCGTAGCACCCCACTAGCTGGAATTCATGGGATGTTCTGTAAAGGAAATTTTATGCCACTTCTCAATGATTGCACTTGTTTGGTTGTCATTAAGTCTGCCTAGTATTCGGCAATGAAAGGCACAGTTTGTGGAAAGGTGTCAGTGTATATATATCGAGCATGAAAGCTTTGATTGCTTTCTCTTAACTCCAGGATTTTAAGATGAAAAATTCAAGGATTTTAGGCTGTGTAGCTTAGTAGGTATAAATGTGTGTAGGCACCTGAAGAGGTGAAAACTAAACATCCCTAAAACTACTGCCTAGGTTTTCTTTTTAATATCAAGTAAAATCATGCTTATTTACGATGTTTTAGCTAAATTCACTGATTTACGTTTAAGTTTGGACCGGCCCCTCACGCTGTCGGAGAAGATTGTATATGGTCATCTTGATGATCCGGAAAAGCAAGACATTGTGCGAGGCAAGACTTACCTTCGTCTACGCCCTGATAGAGTTGCTATGCAGGATGCCACAGCCCAGATGGCAATGCTGCAATTCATTAGCAGTGGATTGCCCAGAGTGGCAGTGCCTTCAACTATCCATTGTGACCATTTGATTGAGGCCCAGCTTGGTGGCGACAAGGACCTTAAAAGAGCAAAGGTATGTGTTTTGCAGTGCAATCACTTAAACTAAGTGTACTTTGTTTACTTAAATTTTTATGAGGTGGTCATCTGGAGGTGTGCATATTCTAGTCTTGTAGAGCAGGACTCAAAATTTCAAGTCCTGAGCTAGCCAGGCCTTATGAGTTACTCGCCACCAGTTGCCCTACCCTGCCCCTAATTCTGCCTCTAAACACACCCTCGTAAATTATCATGAAAATACATTGTTAAATTTTTTTTTATACAGAATTAAAGTAGAAAAATATATATTACTGCTGCCACATCAGCACTAGGGGTGCAACGGATCGTCACTGATCCGTGATCCGAACGGGTCACCCCGTTCGGATCGGCACACCCCGCGATCCGCGGAGCGCTCCGCGGCCTCGGCCTTAGGAAAGGCCGCGGCTTCGGCCTAGCTCCGGAGCGGCGGCCATCTTGGTACACCCGGCCACTGTTTACAATGTGATCGCTCCGTCAAATGACGGAGCGATCACTTGTAAACAAACTCTGCATTACCCAGCCAATACCCTGCATTACCCAGCCAATACCCTGCATTACCCAGCCAATACCCTGCATTACCCAGCCAATACTCTGCATACCCAGCCAATACTCTGCATTACCCAGCCAATACTCTGCATTACCCAATACTCTGCGATACCCTGGCAATACTCTGCGATACCCTGGCAATACTCTGCGATACCCTGGCAATACTACAGTGGGGGGAGAGGATGTGGATATTACAGTGGGGGAGATGACGTGGATATTACAGTGGGGACTATATGGTGGCGGAATTTTCACAGGTTTTTGCAAATTCAATTATTTGCTGATCCGAAAAATGATCCGATCCGTGACTCTGATCCGAGGATCGATCCGATTCGTGAGTTTTTTGATCCGTTGCACCCCTAATCAGCACCCATCAATGCAGCCACGGAGGAATTGAAAAGAAACGGCTGGATCAGAGAGGGCATCTCCTGCTGTGACACAGCTTGGATCTGAAACGTTGACCGCTGTCAAAATCCCGCCTCCTGGACCGTCTCCTCTGGTCGCCCCACTACTTAAATTTCCCGGCATTAGACTAGTGTGCTGTCTATCATAGGGGCCGGTCCAAGAGGCAGGTCTTTGTTTGACAGGGGTCAGAGTTTCAGATCCAAGCTGTGTCACAGGAGTGCCTGTGAGATCTGGCCGGCTCCCCTCTTCCTCTCCCTTCGCCAGTTTCCTGACTGATTGCTTGGAGGAGACTCTGCTCACATTCAACCCCGCCTCGTGCCCCCCCCTTTCCTGATGCGGCACACACTCCCTCAGCTTATTTCCACTTTGCAAATGTGAGCAGGTGACTGGAAATTGAGGGCTGTTATAGAAAACGTTTTTTTTTTTTCCAGCTCTGTGAAACCATAGAGCAGTAGCTCTTGCTTTTGTCGTATGATAGCCTGGTGCCTTCTTCCAACATCGTCCCTGTTCTTACTTGGCCAAGATTAGTTTTCTTTTACTTTTGATTTCCCTAAAAAATGCTCATGATTTGTTCATGATTAAAAGTTGCACTGAAACTTGCTCAGTCATAAAACTAGTTAAACCGAACAAACCTTTAACTCCCAAATGACACTACTATTCATGTTTTGCTTCAAAATTGCTAAAAAGGTGAGCAGTCATACAAGCGTAGAGTGGAGTTCCTGAGTGGCCCTGCTAGTGGAAGAGGCCGAATGGTGCCTCTGCGTCATATAGACTCAATACTGCTGTGATTCCGAAGTACTAGCTGGCTATTTAATTAGGACATAATGTCCATTAAAACATGAGAGGCTCCAAACTTTCCCCCCAACACTATCAAAAATTAACTCCTTTTGTCTTTCCTTTTAGGATATAAACAAAGAGGTCTATAATTTCTTGGCAACTGCTGCAAGGAAGTATGGTGTTGGTTTTTGGAAACCAGGATCAGGCATCATCCATCAGGTGAGACCAGACTATTTCTGTGGTCCATAATGGCAAAGACAGGTTACTATGTACTTACCTTGGATGCTGTTGCCCTAAATGCTCTATATGTAGGCTGTTATGAGAGGCGTTCTATCCACTTATATTGTCTCCAGGCTTCAGCAAGCGCTGCACCCTGAGGCTACACGCGATTGGGAAGCTAAGGAGAGCTTTCAGTGGAATGAAATTGTAAAACTGCTACATTTAGAGTCTCGGATGTGGAGATTGTCTCCCTATTTTGCAAATTAAATGATGTATGAAATCCTGAATTTTGGGGGCGGGCCCTCTTGGAACTTAACAGATTACCAGGTGTGTTGGAGAACTGTTATATGGAGTTGGTGCGCAAATATTGTTTAGTTTTCAGAAATGGTAAGCTATTGAGTAAGAACTTACACTGGATTAAGACGCAAGTCTAAGCTTAAAGGGCCAAGGTTGCTTTGTGGGCTTTTATTTATAAAAACAAAAGGGTGTGTGGGGAAATACTGGTCTAAGCCCACCAATACAAGCTCCCTGGGGAAAGGACAACAATTCACCATTCAAGTGTGGAGTTATGTACAAGTAAAAATTAGGAAGGTCAGTAAATGGCGAGAACCATACAAAAGACCTCTTTGCAATTTGAAAGCCTCATACACACAATCAGATTTTCGGCAGGGAATTGTGTGATGACAGACCGTTTGCCTAAAATCCGACCGCTAGTACGCTCCATCAGACAATTGTTGTCCAACTTTCTGCCAACAAATGTTGGATGGCAGGCTAGTAAATTTTCGGCGGACAATGGTCTGTTGTCAGATTTTCGTATCGTGTGTACACAAGTCTGTCACACAAGTTGCTCGGAATCAATGGTCACCAAACACGACATTAGCAGAAGGTGCCCAAAGGGTGGCGCACAAGACCTGAAATTCCACATAGTACATGACTACATTTGTGTTTGTTGGCCGACAATTGTGTGCCGTTTTTGTATGCAAGACAAGTTCCCGGCACATGTCCTTCGGACAAAAGCTCTGTTGGCCAACAATCCGATCGTGTGTACAAGGGTTTTGGCCCCTACACACTATTAGATTTTATACAGATTTTTGTCTTCAGGTTTACCACAACCATGTAATGCAAGGGCCTGCCTGATTGCATACAAATTGAAACTCTTATGGTTTGACCACATATTATATGGTTTTGGTAAATCTCAAGACCAAAATCTGCAGAAAATCTAATGTGTATAGGGTCTTGGTTTCATTCCAGATTGCATCTGGGCTGATGGCGTTCACACATGGGCGCTCTGTCAGGTCTACGCAGTAGGGAGCTGCTCCATGAACAGAGTTTAATGAAAGTGATAAGTCCCTAATAAACTCCCTCTGTGCGGGGAGCTTGTTCTGGCTGAGACCTCCTAGGTTTTCAGCTGCTTCCTGTGAAGCCTCCAGTGCTCTGAGAGTGACGACGGTGAACAGGCTGAGGGTTTATTTTTTTCCTCTGCCTGTGTCCGTCTTCTGAACTTGGTGCTGTAATTGATAATGTGCAGTCTGTTTCCCACACAGCTTCAGCTATTGGAAACTTCACAGGCGGTGAACTTGGTGTGACTTCAGAACTTCTACAGAGAGCTTCTGACACTCCTAAAGTTAGAGTGAGCATGTGACAAACTACAGTGCTATTGCCAACAAGGCATAACAAATCGATTATAGCAAGGGTAGCAACAGTAAATGGTACATTTTAAAACATTTTTATTTATGCGAGCAGCCTGAGAAGTTTCTGATTGTCTTAGTGTCACGATACGCAACTAAAACCTTTCCCATTTACTATATTGTGCCTGTGCCCTTTTATTATTTAGAACAAAAAAAATATTTGTTATTGGTGCACCCCAGTCACCAGTAGTGTTGTAGCAACTATCTGAAGGCTCCCATAGCCTGTGCACTGCTGCCACCACACTGCACACAATCCTTCCCCTGTTAATTTTTTTTTTTTTGTTGTTCATATTTCAAGTCCAAGGTTTACAACTTACAGCGGCATATAAAACATCCAGCTCATGTTACAAAGTTACTTAGTTGAGCTTTAGATTGGTGATTGAAAAATCTTTTCCTATTTGTATAGGAAAAAAAAATAATCTGTTATATTTACCAGCCCTATGCAATTGATTTTGCACATGGCAGCCCAGATCCTCCTCTTCTTGGGTCCCTCTTTGGTGCTCCTGGCCCCTCCCTCCCTGTAAAGTGCCCCCACAGTAAGCAGCTTGCTATGGGGGGGCACTCAAGCCGCAGCTCCGCATAACCATTCAGGCACGGAGCCGCAGTTCGGCCCTGCTCCCTCTCTCCTCATTGGCTAACTGACATTGACAGCAGCAGGAGCCAATGACGCCGCCCCTGTGTCTCAGCCAATTAGAAGGAAGAGTCCTGGACAGCCGATGCACTCAGACATCGCTCGATTGAGACTGGGGTCTGGTAGGTATTGGGGGTGCTGAGAGGGGCTGCTGCACACAAAAGGCATTTTTATCTTCATGCATAGAATGCATAAAAATAAACCTTCTGCCTTTTTACTATCACTTTAATGATCACTGACTGGAACAGGAGTCACAGGTGTACTGTACAAGCATGTATGCTTTCTTGGGCTGACCACAATGACAGGCAATGAAAGATTGTGTAAAGCAGAGTGCAGCTGTCAAGGATCTGATCCACCCACCGCCTTCAGGCATATCACATCCTTGATCACAGAACATGTGACCCACTCTAGCTTTGCTCCCCCAGGCAGTGCTGCAGAGGAAAGCGTGAGGGGGGGCTGGCTAGTAATCATGTGACGTTCACTGTAGCAATGTTAAAGGTATTTTTCTGTGTAAATCATTGTTTTTTTAGGTTTTAAAAGCGTATAGTGATCAACTTAAATCATAAATTATGGCACTGGAGTTATCAGCCAGTACTAAATACCTATTGGCACATAGGTTGGACTTGTGTCTTTTTTCAACCTCACCTACTATATAACTATGTTCTATGCAGACTCTGTCCCAGGCAGCAATGTTTCACTTTTACATAATGGCAGCTGACAGAATACCTAGTATGGAGCAAGGTTGCACTACTAATGGTAAAGCATAGCACCTGTAAGAATTTGTCAATTTCTATTATCTGTGGATGTTTCTATTACTTCCCCCCCCCCCCCCCCCCCCCCCCCCCCCCCCCCCCCCTTTTTTTATTTTTTTAGGAAACTTTGCTGCAGAAAAGCCAATTCATTTTTAAAAATATATTTTTTATATATAATTTGTTTTTGCCTTTTTTAATTAATATCATGAATTTAAATTAATCATCTGATTTTGTTGGTCATTGGCATCTTGAACGCAAGAAAAGCTAAAAAAATTATGTATTTTTAAATTTTGTCTTCACACTGATCCGATGTTTAAAAATCTTGCTGCATTTTTGGTTAGTTAAAAAAACACCAAAAACACACCTCCCGATTGAATGTTTAAATTTTTTGATGCGGTTTAAGTCACATGATTTATGAAAAACACCATAAGCACAGTAAAATTGCCTGCTTTTTTTTTTTTTTTCTTTTATCAGCATAATGCCGACAACAAAAAGTTTCGGCGGCCAAAACTTGTCTTTTTTCATGCAAAATGAATGGCTAACCATGAAGCCTCGCTTAGTTTCAGAATGTTTCATTAGAGCATAACTTGAGAAAGTTTGCAGGAACAGCGATAATCTTTTGGGCTGTGCATGCCCTGAAGTTTATTTGTAAGGTTTGTTCATGTTTGCTTTGCCAGATACTTGTTCTGCCAACTGGAAATCACGTAGATAAAAACCTAGAATTGAATTCAAATTCTAACTAAGCCTAAATCTACTCTCTTTCTAAGACTATTCTATCTACCCTGTAAAATATTTCTATACTTTACCATTCTGAAGCCACTCGGGTCCAGTCACATGATCGGGTCCGGCTTCAGTGTAGAGGAGAGGCAGCGATGAAGTCACCCATAGTCTTACTATGGAGCAACCATTGGCTTCAGTGTAGAGAGCCAACCAGGGCTGCCCCTTGGTAAGCCTTTGGGTGACTTCATCTACCAGGCTCGGCAGACATTGTCACTGCCTCTCCTCTACACTGAAGCTGGCACTGGAACAACCTGATTATGTAATCAAAATGGCTTTAGCATAGGTAAATATAGACATCTTTTCTTTTACTGGGTAGATGGGATAGTCTTTAGGCCCATACACGCGATCTGTCTTTAACAAACATGCAAATTGGCTGTTTTTAAGGCAACATACGACCGTGTGTACACTCCATCGGACTAACTCTTTCGGTTTTCATTGGACAAAAGTTTTCTCTGCAAACAGACAAGCTTTTCGGCAACAAAAGTCTGATGGAGCAAAGTCCGTTTGTGTTTACAGAAAACCATCAGACTTAAGTCCAAAGTACAAACACGCATGCTTGGAACCAATGCAAAAGATCAGACAATACAGAAGTTGACCAAAGGGTGGCGGTAAAGAGCATAAAAACCATGTGATTTGGTGAGTTGGATGAAAAAGTTCACGGCCAACACCATTTGGACAGAAATCCACGGAAAAGTTTGTTTAAAGTCTGATCGTGTGTACGAGGCTTTAGAATGGGGGTGGGAATAGATTTAGGCTTGGATAGAATTTAAGTGGAATGCCACTTTATAGGGATCTTAAAAATACAATTGAAGCTCTGACTTGGTCAACAACTCCTTCTTTTTTTTTTTTTTTTTTTTTTTTTTTTTTTTTTGTGTGTGGCTTAAATCGGTTGTATTTCTTTTTGTTAGATTATCTTGGAAAATTATGCCTATCCTGGAGTCCTCCTGATTGGTACAGACTCTCATACTCCAAATGGAGGAGGCCTAGGGGGCATCTGCATCGGTGTTGGAGGTGCTGATGCTGTGGATGTCATGGCTGGAATTCCCTGGGAACTCAAATGTCCTAATGTAAGTTGTTTACACCTGGTAACTTTTTTTTTTTATATTTTTTTTTCTATCACTTTAACATGACAACCAACCGGGGGACTGCTCCTACCACCTGATCGAGTCAAAGTAGAATTCCAGGATAAACCTAGCTAATCTTAAAAATGCTCCTTCCCCCTCTCCTAATGCCTGTTCTAGAAATATGAATACTTATTCTCAGGCTGATCCAGTCATGCAATTTCTCCTGTCAGCCAGCAACGGAGAGGAGAGAGTGCCTTTCCTTGCAGCCACTGCTGGCTGACACTGGGAAGGTGGATCGTGTAACTAGAGTGGCCTGAAAACTAGCCAAGTAAACAGATTGATCTTGCACAGGTTAATTGGCATGGTTGATTCATTTAACCACAATGCTTCACCTTGATATACAAATCTATACAAACTGGTGATGCATTTTAAATTCTGATGCATTCTAACAATCAAATTCTCCATAAACAACCCTCCAAATCAAGTATCAAACCAACATCTATAAATAACAAACAAGTAATGGTGCCTTATATGACATCAAAGGGTGATTAGCTGCCCCTTTTAAGTGATATACCACTTGACAACTGAGAAAATATATATTTGTGGTGTGAAGGTGATGGCACTTCACCGCAGGTAATCGTAAATTAACATCTATAATTTTGGGGTCAAACACATTTAGTCGCCATTCATCCTCTGAGCACCCGTGGTGAAGCTTTCAGAAGATGCATGCATCTAGAAGAAGCACTTTATACAACTGGTGTTGGGCACAGTCACATTGGATTTCACTTTGTATTTATATTGTGTCATTATTTTGCATATAGTATACTGGATTGTCTTGCACATCCCTACATTTTCCTACAAAGTTATTGATGTTTATGAAAAAAAAATTCTGTCCAATGATAGCCGTCCACCCCGTATACAAACAAAAAATCAAATGAATATAATCCTTAAAACTCCAATCAAACTTTTTTTTTTATTTTTTTTTATTTTTATATTTATATATATATATATATATATATATATATATATATATATATATATATATAATATATATATATATATATATATATATATATATATATATATAATTTTTTTTTTTTTTGACTTTAACCACTTCAGCCCCGGACCATTTGGCAGCCAAAGGACCAGAGGTCTTTTTTCAATTTCGCACTGCACTACTTTAACTGGTAATTGCGCGGTCATGCAATTTTGTAACCAAACGAAATTTGCGTCCTTTTCTTCCCACAAATAGAGCTTTCTTTTGATGGTATTTGATTGCCTCTGTGATTTTTATTTTTTGCGATATAAACGGAAAAAGAGCGAAAATTTTGAAAAAAAAAGAGATTTTCTACTTTTTGTTATAAAAAAAATCTAATAAACTCAATTTTAGTCAAACATTTGGGCCAAAATGTATTCAGCCACATGTCTTTAGTAAAAAAAATGCCAATAAGCGTATATTTATTGGTTTGCGCAAAAGTTATAGCGTCTACAAACTAGAGTACATTTTCTGGAATTTACACCGCTTTTAATTTATGACTGCCTATTTCATTTCTTGAGGTGCTAAAATGGCAGAGAAGTACAAAACCCCCCCAAATGACCCCATTTTGGAAAGTAGACACCCCAAGCTATTTGCTGAGAGGCATGTTGAGCCCATTGAATATTTTTTTTTTTTAGTCCCAAGTGATTGAATAAAGACAAAAATAAAAAAGATTTTTTTTTTTTTCAAAAAGTTGTCACTAAATGATATATTGCTCACACATGCCATAGTTATATGTGGAATTGCACCCCAAAATACATTTTGCTGCTTCTCCTGAGTATGGGGATACCACATGTGTGGGACTTTTTGGGAGCCTAGCCGCGTACGGGGCCCCGAAACCCAAGCACCGCCTTCAGGATTTCTAAGGGTGCAAATTTTTGATTTCACTCCTCACTACCTATCACCGTTTCGAAGGCCATAAAATGCCAAAATAGCACAAAACCCCCCCAAATGACCCCATTTTGGAAAGTAGACACCCCAAGCTATTTGTTGAGAGGCATGGTGAGTATTTTACAGCTCTCATTTGTTTTTGAAAATGAAGAAAGTAAAGAAAAAAAAAAAATTTTTTTCTTTTTTCAATTTTCAAAACTTTGTGACAAAAAGCGAGATCTGCAAAATACTCACAATACCTCTCAGCAAATAGCTTGGGGTGTCTACTTTCCAAAATGGGGTCATTTTGGGGGGTTTTATGCCATCTGGGCATTCCATGGCCTCCGAAACTGTGATTGGCAGTGAGAAGTGAAATAAAAAAATTACACCCTTAGAAAGCCTGAAGGCGGTGATTGGTTTTTGGGGTTCCGTACGCAGCTAGGCTCCCAAAAAGTCCCACACATGTGGTATCCCCGTACTCAGGAGAAGCAACAGAATGTATTTTGGGGTGTATTTCCACATATGCCCATGACATGTTTGAGCAATATATCATTTAGTGACAACTTTTTGTAAAAAAAAATATATATATTTTTTTTTTTTCATTATTCAATCTCTTGGGACAAAAAAAAAAAATATTTAATGGGCTCAACATTGCTCTCAGCAAATAGCTTGGGGTGTCTACTTTCCAAAATGGGGTCATTTGGGGGGGGTTTGAACTGTCCTGGCATTTTATGCACAACATTTAGAAGCCTATGTCACACGTCACCCACTCTTCTAACCACTTGTAGACAAAGCCCTTTCTGACACTTTTTGTTTACATGAAAACATATTTTTTTTTTGCAAGAAAATTACGTTGAACCCCCAAACACTATATATATTGTTAAAGCAAAGGCCCTACAGATTAAAATGGTGGGTGTTGCATTTTTTTTTTTCCACACAGTATTTGCGCAGCGATTTTTCAAACGCATTTTTTGTGGAAAAAATACACTTTTTTTTATTTTAATGCACTAAAACACACTATATTGCTCAAATTTTTGATGAAATAAAAAATATGATCTTAGGCCGAGTACATGGATACCAAACACGACATGCTTTAAAATTGCGCACAAACACGCAGTGGCGACAAACTACATACATTTTTAAAAGCCTTTAAAAGCCTTTACATGATACCACATTAGATTCACGGAGGAGGTCTACTGCTAAAATTACTGCCCTCGATCTGACCTTCGCGGTGATACCTCACATGCATGGTGCAATTGCTGTTTACATATGACGCCAGACCAACGCTTGTGTACGCCTTTGCGCAAGAGAAGGGGGGGCAGGGGGCTTTTTTTTTTTTTTTTTGGTTTTTTTTTTATTTATTTAGCTATTTTATTTTTAAACTGTTCCTTCCATTTTTTTTCTTTGTTATGATTTTTATTGTTATCTCAGGGAATGTAAATATCCCCTATGATAGCAATAGGCAGTGACAGGTACTCTTTTTTTGAAAAAATTGGGGTCTATTAGACCCTAGATCTTTCCTCTGCCCTCAAAGCATCTGACCACACCAAGATTGGTGTGATAAAATGCTTTCCCAATTTCCCAATGGCGCGGTTTATATCCGGGAGGGGGGACATTCCCTCCCACTGCTTGTAAAAGCAGTCTAGAGGCTAATTACCCGCTAGAATTGCTTTTACATGAAAGCCGATCACTGGCTGAAAAGAATGATACCAAGATGATACCTAAACCTGCAGGCATCATTCTGGTATAACCATTCAAAGTCCAGCAACATACTGGACATATATTGTAATCTTTTTTTTTTCATGCAGCCTCTTGGCTGAACGAAAAAAAGAGATTGATTGGTGGGTATGCCCACCATTAGAATACCTCCCTTCATCCACCCACTTCTAATGATGGGCATACATGCACCATTTATATATGCCGATGCATGGGGGCATCCTCCCGCAAAAGTTATGCCGTGTACACACGGTCGGAATTTCGACCGTATGTACGTGGCATTAGGAGCCAATCGCTCCCCCCCCCCTGCTGCCCCCATGCTTCGGCATATATGCTCTTTTTTTTAACTGTGGTGGTGAAATCACCTCCTACAGCGTTGGAGTCGCGGCTTTATGTATCGTGGGAGCAAACGCTGTTGCTGTCAAGATAAATAAATCCGCGTTGCAACTGAATGGCGCACCTGAAAACAAAAAAATGCTCAACACTAAAACACACAGTAAACAAAATTACATACCTGAAAAGCAAGCATGATAAAACATAATAAAACATAATAAAACATAATAAAACATTGCAGAATAGAATGGAGTAAAAAAAGAGCAACAATAGAGAGAGAATAGAGTGAGAGAGAGAACAATAAAACGACAACTATTTTATTTTTTTTTATTTTTTTGAGATTCACAGGTAAAAAAGCTCCTGACTGAAGCGACTGAATCAAAACGCTACCACAAAAAAAATGTTAGCGATCGCAGGGATCAGGCCTGACTCTGCGAACGCTGCAGTTATGTGTGCTTAGTGTTTTGTAAGTGACAGTGATCGATCGATACTGCACTTGGGTGGGCTGGGCTGGGCGGAGGGGGAAAACGCAGGTGCTAGCAGGTATCTGGGCTGATCCCGCTAACAATGCGTTTTTTTTTTGGAACCCTAAACTGCTGGGACGCTAGTATAGATCTGATCAGATCAGATATTGATCTGTTCAGATACTGTGCCACTAAGGGAGGTGTATGCTTTGTGCGTGGGTGTTTGCGGTACTGGCACTAACCTGGGGCGACGCAGACCTTATTTGACCCTAAAACCTAATTGATATCACCCGCCGGGCGATCAGGGGGTTAAACCGTTATTGGGTAATAAATGGCGGGTGCCCTGACAGTATAAAAAACAAGCTAACTAACCAGCGTCACCCGTAACAGTAATACAAAAAAAAACTGGTTACCTAGCGACACTAATGCAGCGATCAGAAAAAACGATCGCTTAGTGACACTGGCAAAAGGGGGTGAAAGGGTTAACTAGGGGCAATCAGGGGGTTAAACCTTTATTAGGTAATATATGGGGGTACCTGACGCTATATAAAAACCTGACGGGGAACCTAAATAACGAAATAACTAACTGGCTAACCAGCGTCACCAGTGACAGTTATACAGTGATCACTGGTGAAAGGGTTAACTCTAGGGGCAATCAGGGGGTTAAAACCTTTATTTAGGTTGTAATATGGGGGTACCTGACCTATAAACCTATTTATGAACCTATATAAACATGGCGGTTACCTAAAAAAAAAAAAATGGTTACCTAGCGACACTAATGCAGCGATCAGAAAAACGATCGCTTAGTGACACTGGCAAAAGGGGGTGAAAGGGTTAACTAGGGGCAATCAGGGGGTTAAAACCTTTATTAGGTAATATATGGGGGTACCTGACGCTATATAAAAACCTGACGGGGAACCTAAATAACGAAATAACTAACTGGCTAACCAGCGTCACCAGTGACAGTTATACTGTGATCACTGGTGAAAGGGTTAACTCTAGGGGCAATCAGGGGGTTAAAACCTTTATTTAGGTTGTAATATGGGGGTACCTGACCTATAAACCTATTTATGAACCTATATAAACATGGCGGTTACCTAAAAAAAAAAAAATGGTTACCTAGCGACAGCAGTGACACTAATACAGCGATCAGAAAAACGATCGCTTAGTGACACTGGCAAAAGGGGGTGAAAGGGTTACCTGGGGGGCAATCAAGGGGTTAAACCTTTATTAGGGGGGGGGTGGGGGGCTACCTTGGACCTAAAACTAACTGCCCTGACAGTTATTACAGTCACACTGACACTAAATGCAGTGATCAGTAAAAAAATGATCACTGCAATTAGTGACACTGTGACTGGGGGGGGAGGGGGTGATCTGGGGGGTGATCAGGGGGTGACAGGGGGGTGGTTTGTGTGCCTATGTGTACTGGTGTCAGTGTACTGTTTGTGCACTAACCTTTAGATGTTCACAGCTCGGCGTTCCGGTCACATAGACCGGCGCACCGAGCGTGACATCACTTCCTCTGCCTGTGTTTTGATTGACACAGACAGAGGAAGCATCTGATTCGCCAGGAGCGATCGCGAGGGGGTGGCCAGAAACCACTGGCCGTCCCCTCATCCCGGATCGCTCCTGAAGCGATCCCGACCGTCCCCGCCGGCCGGGGGGGGTCCGATCGGACCCCCCACCCGCCGGAAGAATGGCACGTACAGGTACGTGGTTCTGCCTGTACGTGCCATTCTGCCGACGTATATATACAGGGGGCGGTCGGCAAGTGGTTAAAGGCACTACCAAAAAAACAATGAAATGTATAAATATATTAAAGAGAAAATATAAACAAATTACTGCAAATGGTCATGAATACTGGAGAATCAAGGTATACAACAATGGAGATGCAATATCCTATACCCGACGTGTTTCAGAGCTGATTGTCCTCTTTCATCACCGGTGTATGTAGTATCTAGTTCAGTTGTGTGTGTGTGTGTGTATACACATGGAAAATCCATGTTCACCTTTAAAAACATTGTCACAAAAAAAAACAGTGTCCCCGGCAGCCGTGCCTACATTGTAGCTGCTTGCAAATGGACATCTACAATGGAAGTGCCTTAGTATAAATGCAAAAAGATGAAATAATGGAGGGACTGCACCCCACCCCCAAGGGGGTTGTGGAGAGGGTCCTTGAAGGGGAAAAGCCACCCAGGCCTGAAGAGGAAGTTGTGACACATAAGGTCACATCCAGGCCACAACGTCAGGGCATAAGAGGGCTGGGATACTGGAGATGTGGCCACAGAGGACGAACTGGTGATGCCCATCTTGGATTTAAGTCTCTCAGCATATCACCATTATCCCAGCCCCCTTAGGCCCTGGCACTGTGACCATGTGTCAGAACTTGCTCTTCAGGCCTCGGTGTCCGTGGCTTTTTCCCTTAAGGACCCTCAACAACCTTTCCTTGGGGGTGGGGTGCAGTCCCCTTTATTTTTTTTTTATTTTTTTATTTCATCTTTTTGCATTTGTTTAGCAGCTACAATGCAGGCATGGCTGCCGGGTACCCCATGTGACAATGTTTTTAAATGTGAACATGGATTTTTCGTGTGAGTACATAAACTGAACTAGATACTACATGCATCCTGTTAATCCCTGATGAAAGATGACAATCGGCTCTGAAATGTGTCAGACATAAGATGGTGCATCTCCATTGTTTACCTACATACATACATACATACATACATACATACATACCATTGTTTTTGGTAGTGCCTTTTTAAAGTCCCACCCTCAGGGGTTTTCCTTTTCTGCTCTCTATGGGATGTGGCACACTGAGAAATCTTTTTTTTTTTTTTTTTTTATCAGAATTCTTTTTCAATATTTGATTAAACAGCAATATCTAAATAAGATCACTATATATGCTCAAATTCATGAGAAACTGTCTGCTACACACAAAGATGTGATAAAAACATATACTTAAAGTGAAAAGTGCAATGAAAACATCCTAAACAATAGCCCAAAAAATGAAGAACGCCAGTGACTGTCTCTTTAAGTTGGGGGGAAGGTGCTTCCGGAATACATACCTGTATCTGATTTTATGTTCACGTTTTTTTGCATCCTTCTTATATGTACACTTGTCTTTGCACACTTATGTAGGTTGTTCACCTACGCACTTCATTTTTTACCTTTTCAATAAATATTGAACAACGCAGCATAACAATAAGTAGTTGTCTTTTCCCTTAAGTCCCCTAGAGGAATACATTCCGTATATACTGTCTCTTTAGGTGACTTCCAAATGGCACCCACAAGCTGTGCTCTTATGGAATCAGTCTGGTTTTATGCCCTCCACCAGATGTATTCTCACCTGAAGGGATGTGACCAAACTTTTACATATGATTGCTTTTTTTTTTTTAAAGGTTGAAAAAAAAGGTTGGGTATACATTCTGAACTGGTAATGTAGACTTGAAGTCTTATATACACATGTATGCATTGCCAGACAGTTAATGAAGACCAACATAAGACAATAAATTTATACTCTGGAACAACACTTCAAGCAAAACCAAAGCTTGTAGCAGCCTGGTCATCTGACAGATCGACCGCACCTATGCCCATAAAATTCAGAGACTACAGCCTGCAGTTGTGTATTGCGTGTTGTGTGTCCGTCCAGGGAAGCACAGTGGTGTAGTGGCTAGCACTTTCACCTAGCAGCAATAGGGTCGCTGGTTCAAATCCCGACCACCACACCTTCTGCCTGGAGTTTGCATGTTCTCCCTGTGCCTGCGTGGGTTTCCTCCGGGTACTCCGGTTTCCTCCCACGCTCCAAAGACATGCTGGTAGGTTAATTAGATCCTGTAGCTAAAATTGGCCAAATATGTGTATGTTGTATGCGTTTGTAAGCGTGTCAGAACCCCACAGGGCAAGGACCGTGCTATGCCACAGATGGACACCAGTGGTAAAAGCGCCCTGAGGCGATTCAGTTTGCATAGGTAGCGCTATACAAGTCATTCATTCACTGAAGTTGCATTTGCTTGGTCCTCTCAATACCATACTCTTCATTTTGGCGCCCGGCCCTACATTGGTACAGAACTGGAGCCAGGCTGTCTCATCTAGATGGAGGCACTTTCTCTCTATAAAGCGAGTAGGGGCCACAGAACCTGTCCCTGTTTGGATTGGCTTAGAAAGTGAGCAGAGGAGTTGCACTTTAGGGGGCCCTTGCAGATCTAGGTTCGGGAATCCTCCTGAATGAAGATTGCAAAGCCACCTTTTTAAAACCAGCATCTTTGCCTAAAGAGCAGAGGTAAAATTAAAAAGAAAACTGCGACTCCTGCAAAAAAAATGTGCTGACAGGATAGTCTCATCCTAGCCTGACAGGAAACCCTGAGAATGTGAGGGTGGGGCTTTAAAATTGTTTCTGCTCCTAAGGAGCAGACTCTGTTAAGGCTGTTGTGTAGGAGGGCTCTTTGGATGCAGCTTTCAGAATGTTATGCTTTAATTGTAATTGAAATCCTAGACTATACGTATTCAAAATCTTATTCTCTTTATTTTTTTGCCCCAAGGTCATTGGTGTTAAACTAACTGGAAAGCTGTCTGGCTGGTCTTCACCAAAAGATGTTATTCTAAAAGTAGCAGGCATTCTGACAGTGAAAGGTGGCACAGGAGCCATTGTAGAGTATCATGGTCCAGGTGTGGACTCCATCTCCTGTACTGGTATGGCCACCATCTGTAACATGGGAGCTGAGATTGGAGCCACAACATCAGTGTTCCCTTATAACAATCGCATGAAGACATATTTGGAAAAAACAGGCCGGTCAGGTTTGTGTTTCATTTTAAGAAATTTTGTTGAATGCACCAGACAGGGCAACACCAACACCAAGAATTTGTACAAAGAGAACCGGTTGATACATACATTAAAAACAGAGCAACGACATCCATTATAGAAATGGCAAAACTGGTGTCAAAATATCGTCAGATAACCTAAATTAAACATAAGGTTTGTGTTTTTTAACACTGTATGAAAATCTTGACTATTTGAATATGTATAACTTCTATAGGTTATGCCCAGATTTATTTAAAACCTTGACTACTTTGCCCAGCTTGTAGTTAAGTAATAGGTATTATACTAGAAGCCAAAAGATTTTATGCATGTAGCTTTTTATTTTATTTATCGTAAAAGTAGCCTGATGACTTGTGTTGAGCACATTTCAGTCTCGCCTAGATCCACAAAGCATTATTGGAAGGGCAGTTGTTGGGGGTGGAGAAGTTTTTAAACTGACTGCTGACCAAAAGGGCCTACGTTTACTACAACTCGCCCTCCTTGCCTTGACATTTCTCACTAATGGATGTGCCACATTTATCCACTTTAAAATCTGGGCAGTGTAAAATTCTCGGTGAAAATACCTAACCTGAAGAAATCAGTTTTTAGACCAGGGGTCCCCAACCCTCGGGCCATGGACCAGTGCCAGTCTGTGCCCGGTTTGCAGGCGGGTTGCACTGAAGGAGCTGCGATGGCTGAGCAGAGATGACATCTCCCTCTCACAACCCACCCTGCATCACTGCAGCTGGGTCCGCCTTCTCACATCTCATGGGCTAGGACCCTGCTGAGATTAACTGCATATGTGCTGGTTTCACTCTTTTGAATGCTGGACTCAATAGCAGCCTAAGGAGAGGCTGCAACTAAGCTTTCACTGTTGTCAGAAAACCCAAATTGGCCTTAATTTAAAGTGGCAATTTTCATCTGTTAGTGGCAGGCTACAGTGGGAAGC
Source organism: Lithobates sylvaticus (assembly GCA_028564925.1). Classification (NCBI taxonomy): domain Eukaryota; kingdom Metazoa; phylum Chordata; class Amphibia; order Anura; family Ranidae; genus Lithobates; species Lithobates sylvaticus. Next base: position 78,953,183 of record CM053032.1, read on the forward strand.
TGCATCTTGTGGTGTCTTCACGGTCTTCCCAAAGTCTAAACTTTTGTTACAGATGGCAGGGGTGTGTACTGGACTTGGATGTTTATCTAATCTATTTACTGGTAGGCATGCTTTACAAAGTCCAGAAATAGTTCATCGAAGATGATCTGGCTGAGCTAAATATTCCAGCAAATGACCATTCTTGTCACTGGACTTAAACACTTGTGTTTTGGTAGAGTAGCTTTTGTGTACCTTCTGTCAGAGCCACTTCATATGATCTGCAATGATGCCTCCAAGTCTTATAGATACAGGTGCAGCAATAGAACACTTTCACCTATACACTCTTAAGATTGTTCTGTTTCACTAGTTTATGCACAATTTTAACCAGAGATGGTGTTCTGTTTAGTCTCTTTAGCAGACCATCAGTGGTGTGTTTTTTTTTTTTTTTTTGGTGAAAAAAATAAAAAATATTTGAGAATAAAAAATAAATCATACTTTCCTATGTAGATGCAGCATTAATCTGGTGCTGCATCTGGCGTCTGCCACCTCTACACCAAAAATTGAGTGCTCAAATCACTCGGTTCTCGGGTCCGCTCTGAGCACAGAGCAGTGACCGATAGTCACCCCTCTGTGCTCTGCTCCTCACAATGCTTACTGGGGCGCCAGACTGTGCAGGGAGCTGCTGGCTCAGGCTCTCAGCTCTCTGGTAAATCTATTTGGATCCCGACAATGTCTGGATCCCTACAGAGCCTGGATTGGTTCTGTGAGGTCAGTGGACTTTATCCTGCTTTTGCCTAACTCTGGCTCATAGTGCAGAACTAGGTGCACTCCCGTGATCTACAGAAGTGCTTTGGCCATGCTTTATGTAAAAGGAGAGAACTTAAAGGCTTAGTGCACCACTGAGATCCTGAACCAGCTGCTCCTGCTCCCTCCCCAGCTCAGCACTCCAGTAAGATTTGGAGCAGACATGGTAACTGAGTGATCGGCGGTCATGTCATCGCTCAGTTCTCAGGGTTAGACAGTGGTGTACCAGTGTTGAAGCCATATGATTGAGCATGCATTTTTTTTTTTTTCTCCCTTATTCTGCACTTAGTCTTTCACTTGCTTGGATGCATATGTCCAGTTAGTGTGTGTGTGTGTGTGCACATGAAAGTGGGGGAAGCACGCGTGTGTCAGGGAGAAGTAAGAAAAATATATTATATTCTGTCTCCGTACTTTACCTGTGTACCTGAGATGCATTTTTTTAAAGCGGTTGTAAACCGCAGATGTTCAAAAAAATTAAAACCTGCAAGGCAATGGCATAATGTGCCAGTATGCATACTAGCACATTATGAAATATTCACCTTGGAATGAAGCCCTCCAGCAATGTAAAGTCACAGCTGAGGGCTGTTAAATTCCGACCCCCCCCCCCCCCCCCCCCCCCCCCCCCCCCCGGGTCTGTCTTCTGGGTTTGCAAGCTCTGGCTATGTGATTTGCTGGAGTGGCGATGGCGTCACTGCCCTTGGTTCCTGCACAGAGCTCTGCTGTTCTGGCAAGGTATGCTGGACCTTCAGCGCGCATGCACCAGTGTCACTTGCTGCACATAGGGTGAATATCTCCTAAACGGTGCACAATAAGGAGATATTCACCCTGCATGCAACCAGTATCTTCTAAATGGTGCACATTTTTAGGAGATATTTTTTTTTTTTTTTCCCTACAGATAAGCCTCATCTGTAAGTAAAAATGACCAAGCAGGGTTTACAGCCGCTTTTAAAAATGTTTACATTGAATTTAGCATTTTCTTCTGTGTTTCAGGAGTTGCATCTGTGGCAGATGAGTTCAAGAGTAGCTTGGTACCAGATGAAGGGTGTGAATATGATCAGCTGATTGAACTTAACCTGGATGAGGTAAATACAGATTGATAGTGGAATAACTTTTTACAGAATTTTTCCTTCCTTCCCTCGTGCAAAAAGCCATGTTCACCCACATGGAAGGCTTGGTGGTTTTTGTGCAGGCAGCCTTTTCAGATAACAGGTGACCCGCTGCACAGATCTGGATGAAACCCAAGGCACATCCCTGAATCTACATCCACGCAGGACCAGTGCATTGATAAAATTGCAGACAGACTGCATTCCATTCTAGGCATTCGTCCAACACAGATGTATACTCTGATGCACTTGAAGACCTGTGGAGCTATCTGCCTGTTATCAATGGGCTGGCTGCACAGAACACCTGTGTGGATAAAGACGGCCCATTGTACAGGTGTACTGAACAGTACACCCATGTAAAGACCTAAATATTCCTCACTCCCAACAGCTGAAGCCACACATCAATGGACCTTTCACCCCTGACCTGGCAACACCTGTATCTCAGGTGGGAACTGTTGCAGAACAGAAGGGATGGCCTTTGGATATCAGAGTTGGTAAGTTTCCAGAGAAACTGATTTTAACCTCTCCTCCTTTTTTGGGCATATTTGGAATGCAAAAGAGCATTAACATTCCTGTTCTTGAATCTCAGGTCTTATTGGCAGCTGTACAAATTCCAGTTATGAAGATATGGGTCGTTCAGCAGCTGTAGCAAAGCAAGCTCTTGCACATGGTCTAAAGTGTAAATCAATGTTTACTATCACTCCAGGTTCTGAGCAAATCCGAGCCACCATTGAAAGAGACGGTTATGTAAGTGCAGTGTATCTCAATTTTTTTAACAATGCAGATTTTTAATTTGTACACATGACTTTTGGTACCTTTTTTACATCACAAGCAAAGGTCTAATTGAATGTATACACGTAGGTAATGGCAAGTTACTAAAAAGACTGCCCCTCTACTGTCGATAGTCGGTCTTGGCATATCTCTGCTATTCTGCAGAAGCCTTGTATTTTTCAACGAATAAAAGTCTCTGGCCAAGGTAGACAGGCGGGTGGGTGATCTCTCGATCTCCTCCACATCAGCCAATCAGAGGAAGCCTTGTATTGACCTCTCATCTGCCACAAATTACACATTTGCATTAAAACATAAGATTTTGTGCTTTACTCATTATGGGTCCCCAAAAATCAAATGTATTCAGGTTCCATATTGCACTTCAGTGCAGAAATATGAACGGCCCTGATTTTCTTCGCAAGTCTGACAGTAGCTGACCAGGTTAAAATGCTGGGAATTACTTTTCCATGTAAATGGAGCCTGAAAGGCTTAAATCAAAATTGTAGCCTGCAGCTTTTAGTATATTCTCAGGTGGTGGTATGTGAAACCTATCCATACTGCTTTAGACAGTAGTTCTTTACTGCACAGCAGCAATATAATTCTGGGGGAGTGGGTCCATGTACATCAGGGGTTGGCAACCTACGGGCTGCAGGCGGCCCACCGCCGCTAAATGTCCGGCCTGTCAGTGCACAATGAACTCGCGTGCACCTGGCCCATGGACATTATACGTAAGGGCAGAGCAGGAAGCTGAACGAGAACATGGGAGGTCTGGGTGGTCCTAGCAACCAATCACCAGCTTGTTAATGTGAAAAATTTTCTCCTGCTGTCTTATCAGCGTTGCGGTGTCTCCCATGTTCTCATTTAGCTCCCTGCTCCGCTCTCCTCTCTCCCTCTGTGCATGGGGCAAGGTAAGGAAAGGAAGGGCAGAGCTGTGGGGGGGGGGGGGGGGGGGGGGGGTGGGGGGGGGGGGGGGGGGGGGGGGGGGGGGGGGGTGGGGGGGGGGGGGGGCGGGGGGACTGTGTAATATGCAGGGGGGAGTGGAGGGGCTGTGTAATGTGCTGGGGATAAGGGGGGGCTGTGTAATGTAAAGGGGTCCAGAGGTGCGGGGGGGGGGGCTGTGCAATGTGAAAAGGGGTCCAGCTTATCTTGGCAGGCTCTTCATGCTTTCACATACATTAATTCAGCCCTTAATTGGTAAAGTTGCTGACCCCTGATGTACCTAACATGGTAATGCCTTTTAAATGCTGTAATACCCAGCACGTCCATGTTAATTGATCTACACGCTTTTTACAGTTTGTTTTTTTGGGGGGAAAAGACTAAATTTTGTTTTTCTTTACTTTGAACAGGCTGATATTCTCCGTAATGTTGGTGGTGTAGTGCTTGCAAATGCTTGTGGACCCTGTATTGGCCAATGGGACAGGTATGTTAGATTTTAAATTAATATAAAGGAAAAAAAACTTACCATGTACAGTGGGGAAAATAATAATTTGATTCCCTGCAGATTTTGTACGTTTGCTCACTTAAAAAGAAATGAAGGGTCTATCATTTTTCTCATAGGTGTATTTTAATTGCCGGAGACAGAATTTCAACCACAAATCCAGAAAAAACACATAAAACAAATGCTATAAATTAAGTTGCAGTTCGGTGAGTAAAATAAGTATTTTAATCCCCAAGGAAAACATGACTTGGTGGAGAAACCCTTGTTGGCAAGCACAGCGGTAAGATGTTTCTTGTAGTTGGTGACTAGGTTTGCAGACATCTTAGGAGGGATTTATGTCCACTCTTTACAGATTTTGTCTAAATCCTTAAGGTTTCTTGGTAACTTGTCGTTTTCAGCTCCCTCCAAAAAATTTCAATAGGATTAAGGTCTGGAGACTAACTAGGCCAATCCATGCCCTTAATGGGCTTCTTGAGCCACTCCTTTGTTCCCTTGGTATGTTTTGGGCCATTGTCATGCTGGAAGACCCATCTTCAGTGTTTTGACTGAGCGAAGAAGGTTCTCATCCAAGATTTTATAATGCATGGCCCTGTCTATTGGCCCCTTAATGGGGCAAAGTCGGCCTGTACCTTTAGCAGAGAAACTGCCCCAAAGTATCATGCTTCCACCTCCGTGCTTGACTGTAGGGATGGTGTTCTTAGGGTCATAGTCAGCTTTTTTTTTTTTTCTTCCAAACGCGGCGAGTTAATGCCAAAGAGCTAAATTTTGGCCTCTTCTGACCACAGCTTTCTCCCAATCCTTCTCTGAATCATTGAGATGATATAGCGGTATGGATGTCACACCACTTCTTCAAACTCAATCTTTCTAAGACTAAGCTTGTTATATTTCCTCCTTCACGGTCCCCCCCCCCCTGTGACTTCACTATTTAATATCAACAGCACAACCATTGCTCCCTCCACACATGCCAGAGTCCTGGGTGTAATCCTTGACTCTGACCTCTCCTTCAGCCCCTATATCCAATCACTGGCTAAATCCTGCCACCTTCACCTCCGCAACATCTCCAGAATTCGACCCTTCTTAACTGATACCACAAAGCAACTCATTCACTCCTTGATTATTTCCCGCCTTGACTACTGCAACTCTCTCCTTAATGGCCTACCCTTAAGCAGGCTATCCCCCCCCTTCAGTCTATTATGAATGCTGCTGCTAGACTAATACACCTCACTAATCGATCCGGGACTGCCGCCCCTCTCTGCCAATCCCTTCACTGGCTTCTCCTACTCCACCGTGTAAAATTCAAAATGCTAACTAACCATAACATACAAAGCCATCCACAACATCGCCCACATCTAAATCGCCAACCTCATCTGCAGATATCGCCCAAATCGTCCCCTACGCTACTAAGGACCTCCTGCTCTCTAGTTCCCTTGTTACCTCCTCCCATGCTCGCCTTCAGGACTTCTCCAGAGCCTCTCCCATCCTCTGGAACTCCCTGCCCCATTATGTAAGATCAGCCCCTACCCTGTCCACCTTTAAGAGATCCCTAAAAACTCATTTATTCAGGGAAGCCTATCCCACACCCACCAGCTATCCCCGAGCCACCCCCATCAAATCATTCTCAGCAGCTATTACCTTTTGTACCACCACCCCGTCCCTTTAAAATGTAAGCTCTACGAGCAGGGCATTGTGTATTATAATAATTTAGATGTTCATTGGCATGACTGTTCGTGTGCCCTCTTGAGGAAGGGGACTCACCCTGTTTGGAGGAAGAAAAAAATGCTGGCTATGACCCTAAGAACACCACCTTCCCTACAGTCAAGCACGGAGGTAAAAACATTATGCTTTTACAGAACAACTTTTCTGCATTGAGGGGCCAATTGGTGGGGCCATTTATTGTAAAATCTTGGATGAGAACCTTCTTCCCTCAGACAGCACACTGAAGATGGGTCATAAAAAGGTCAGCATGACAATGACCCAAAACATACTGCCAAGATAACAAAGGAGTGGCTCAAGAAAAAGCACAATAAGGTCATGAGTGGCCTAGCCCATATCCAGCTTTTAACCCTATAGAAAATTTATGGCGAGAGTTGAAAATTCGATTTGCTAAGTGAATGCCAAGAAACCTGAAGGCTCTAGAGAATATCGGTAAAGAGTGGACCAAAATGCCTCCTGAGATGTGTGCAAACCTGGTAACCAACTACAAGAAACATCTTACCTCTGCTTGCCAACAAGGGTTTCTCAAAGTACAAAGTCATGTTTTGCTCAGGGATCAAATACTTATTTTACTTACTGAACTGCAACTCCATTTATAATTGTAGTGTGTTTTTTTTTTTTTTTTTTTTTTCTGATCTTTTTGGTTGATAAAAATGATAGACCCTTAATTTTTTTTAAGTGGGCATTACAAAATCTGCAGGGGATCAAATTTCCCTATTGTATACTGCTGTTATCCATATAAAAATGTGATCCCTGATAATTGGCAAAACAAGTTGATATTAAAGCTAACATATACTCTGAATTGGATTTAAAGCCTTTTGATATTGATTTGTTTGCATCATAATGTATCAGTACATGCCATGCATGTAGAGGTATAACTGACTTTATGCTTGTATTCTATATAGGCAAGATATTAAAAAGGGAGAGAAAAACACAATTGTGACTTCATACAACAGAAACTTCACTGGAAGGAATGATGCCAACCCTGAGACACATGCCTTTGTTACATCCCCTGAGGTATTTGTTACTTTGCCACTTGTTCGACTTTTTTATTATAACGTGTACAATGCTGCAGTTGCCATTTCTGCCTTAGCCAAAGTAAATGGACATTCTTTAGAGTCTGAGGAATGGTATGAGTTGTGTCATGTATGCATCTACCTAAACCTGCTTGGAATATTACCTCCAAGTGGTTAAATATACATATCTATTTCAATCAGTCCTAACATGACTACCCATCTAATATTGAGTAGGTACTCCTTTTGCTGCCAAAAAATCCCTGACTGATCTAGGTACGGACTCCACTAGACCTCCTGAAGGTATACTGTTGAATCTGGCACAGGCTGTCAGTAGCAGAGTTTTTCAGCACATCCCAGAGATGGATTGAAGAATTGAGGCCAAGTCAGCACCTCAGACACCACCTTCAATTGCTCTGTGATCCAGTTCTGATGCTCAAATGCCCAGGTGCTTTGGCCACTGCTCAGCATGGGCACCCTGACTGGTCTGCAACAAACTGATGCTCTGTATTCTGACACCATTTATATCAGAACCAGCATGAACCTTTTCATTTAAGCTATAATAACTTTTCTATTGGATCGGTCTACACGGGACAGCCTTTACTCCCCACATGCATCAGTGAGCCATGGCTTCCTATGACCCTGTCGCCGGTTCGTTGCTTTCCTTCCTTGGACCATTTTTGGTATGTCTAACCACTGCTGATTGGGGAACATCCCACAAGAGCTGCAGGTTTTGAAGATGCTCTGACTGTCATCTAGCTATTACAATTTGGCCCTCGCCAGTCACCCAAGTCTACTCTTGCTCATTTTTTTTTAAATTACTTTTTATGGTGCCATTTTTCATGCCTTGCAAGTATACCCCAACAGTTTTACTTCTGTGTCCTTAATGGACTCCGGGAAAATTTTTACAGCGCATACAAAAATCGGTATGTAGTCTCCACACCGTTGGTGATTTTCTTTGTTTTCACTACCCTGCCTGCCCTACATTTTAATACTAAAGCAATTTTGCTGGTGTTACTGACAAGGGGCACTCAACAGTAGATCCTGGGCCTAGCCATGCCCTTTAACCGCTTCCCGACCGGCTCATGTACATATACGTGAGCAGAATGGCACGGGCAGGGAAAATCCCATACCTGTACGGGATCCTTTAAATGCCTGCCCAGCGGCACGCTCGTGACCCGGTCGGGAGCTCCGTGACCCCAGCCGCGGGACCAGCGCACCTGATCGCCGCTGGTGTCCCGCGATCGTGTCACGGAGCTGAAGAACGGGGAGAGGTATGTGTAAACAAACCTCTCCCCGCGCTTCCTACTCTGCCTGTCATTGATTGGCTGTTCCCGGTCATCGGGAAAGCCGATCAATGATGTCAGCCCCGCCCCCTAATGTAAAAAACACACGTCACAGCCCATAACCCCTCCCCCTAGTGGTTAACCCCTTCACTACAACTGTCATTTATACAGGAATCAATGCATTTAAATAGCATTGATTGCTGTATAAATGACAATGGTCCCAAAAATGTGTCAAAAATGTCCGATGTGTCCGCCATAATGTCGCAGTCACAATAAAAATCGCTGATCGCCGCCATTACTAGTAAAAAAAAAAAATATTAATAAAAATGCTATAAAACTATCCCATATAGTTTTTATAGATTGCGCAAACCAATCGCTAATTGCGATTTTTTTTTTTTTTTTTTTTATTTTACCAAAAATATGTAGAAGAATACGTATCGGCCGAAACTGAGGAAGAAAAAAAAATTTTTTTATATATTTTTTGGGGATATTTATTATAGCGAAAAATATAGACTTTTTTTTTAAAATTGGCGCTCTATTTTTGTTTATAGCGCAAAAAATAAAAACTGCAGGGGCGATCAAATACCACCAAAAGAAAGCTCTATTTGTGGGAAAAAAAGACGCCAATTTTTGTTTTACAGCCACGTCGCACGACCGCGCAATTCTCAGTTAAAGCAACGCAGTGCCGAATTGCAAAAAGGGGCCTGGTCCTTTGGCTGCCAATTGGTCCGGGGCTGAAGTGGTTAAGAGGAGGAATGCACATTACCCATAGTGGTATTAAAGCAGGAGGTGGATTTTTTTTTATTTTTTTTTGTTTTTTCACCCTTGCTTTACAACCAGACATAACAAAAAAACAGGGCTTAACTTGTTTGCTGCGATCGGAAACTGTTAGGACACTTTTACAGGAGGAGATATCCATGTGTTGTACTAAGTGAAAGCTGCTTATGCCAGTTTGTTCACCTTCATTCCATTTAAGCCATCTGTGACGTTTGTTGTTCATACCTATCACTTTTTTGTATTTGCAGATAGTCACAGCTTTGTCAATTGCTGGAACCTTAAAGTTTGACCCAGAAAAAGACTATCTTACTGGTTCTGATGGAAAGAAGTTTAAGCTGGAGGCACCAGATGCAGATGAGCTGCCAAAATCTGTGAGTGTTCATCACTAAGGGCTTTTTCACTCCAAATGTGTTGGCACTTTGCTGGCAGCCATTTCCAGGGCAACCCAAATGCCTAGACAAGGCAAAATGACAGATTTTCTATGTCAGTTAACACAATGGTGTAGTTGTGGTCTGTGCTGGAAAAGGTACTGCTTGCTGTGGTGAATATAAACTGTACTCAAATGGTACTCATGACCTCTTAAAGTTTTTGAAAGACCACGCTATGCACATTATTTCCTTCCTTTTTTCCTTTATCCACTTAAGGTAAGGACTGAGCCTCTTTGAGATTAAAATTTTTTATTTTTTTTGCTAGACACTTACTTTAACACCCTAGAGAATAAAATGGCGGTTGTTGCAATACTTTCTGTGCTTCTGCACACAAGCTCGGTGCGCGTAAATTTTTTTTATTTTACCTTTACACGGTTTTAAAATAAAAAATTTCACTTATTCCTAGAATGTAAACAACCCTTGTAATAGAAAAACACCATGACTGGACCTTTTTTTTTTTTTTTTTTTTTTTTTTCCCCAATTAACAGTTTTTATTGGCAATTTCAAACAGGTTATTTAACGTTGCATACATATTTAACAGATTAGGAATCCCATAGATAAAGGTTATGCTTCTGGTATGTTGTTGTTAGTCTATGGGTGCGCCTATAAGTGCAACTGTAGTTTTCAAACAGCGTCCCCACTGGTAGGCGGGGATTTAACTCGTAGCATAATACATATAGTTAAGTTTTTTTTTTTTTTTTTTTTTTTTTTTTTTTTTTGTAGAACATGCAGGTAAAGTCTGCTTTAACGGCTTCCCGACCGCCTAACACAGATATACTGCGGCAAAATGGCACGGGCAGGCAAAATAACGTACCTGTACGTGATCGTGCATGTGCCTGCCTGTGGGTCGCGCGCGACCCGGTCGGGAGCTCCGTGACCCCGACCCCGGCCGCGGGACCAGAGGACCCGATCGCCGCTGGTGTCCCGCGATCGGGCTATCGGGCTATCGAGCTGAAGAATGGGGAGAGGTTTGTGTTAACAAACCTCTCCCCGCGCTTCCTACTCTGCCTGTCATTGATCGGCTGTTCCCTGTCATCAGGAAAGCCGATCAATGACGTCAGACGTCAGCCCCGCCCCCTAATGTAAAAAAAACACACGTCACAGCCCATAACCCCTTCACTACAACTGTCATTTATACAGGAACCAATGCATTTAAATGGCATTGATTGCTGTATAAATGACAATGGTCCCAAAAATGTGTCAAAAATGTCCGATGTGTCCGCCATAATGTCGCAGTCACAATAAAAAATCGCTGATTGCCGCCATTACTAGTAAAAAAAAAAAAATATTAATAAAAATGCTATAAAACTATCCCCTATTTTGTAAACGCTATAACTTTTGCGCAAACCAATCAATAATCGCTAATTGCGATTTTTTTTTTTTTTTTTTTTTTTTTTACCAAAAATATGTAGAGGAATACGTATCGGCCTAAACTGAGGAAAAAAAATGTTTTTTATATATTTTTTGGGGATATTTATTATAGCAAAAAGCAAAAAAATATTGCATTTTTTTCAAAATTATCGCTCTATTTTTGTTTATAGCGCAAAAAATAAAAACCGCAGTGGCGATCAAATACCACCAAAAGAAAGCTTTGTGGGGAAAAAAAGACGCCAATTTTGTTTTGGAGCCACGTTGCACGACCGCGCAATTGTCAGTTAAAGCGACGCAGTGCCGAATCGCAAAAAGGGGCCTGGTCCTTTGGCTGCCAATTGGTCCGGGGCTGAAGTGGTTAAAAAAGGTAGGAAGAGGGAGGGGAAAAGGAAAAAAGGGAATTGGGAAGAGAAGGGGGGAGAAGATGGGGGGGGGGGGGGGGATAGGAAGGGGAAAGGGGGGTGTAGACACGTTCTCACCTCGACTCCCATGACGGCTCGCCCTAGTCATGACTGGACCTCTTAAATGAGATCTGAGGTCAAAAAGACCTCAGATCTCATATTCCCACTAAAATGCAATAAAAAAAAAAGGCCCTTTTTAAGAGCTATAGGTGGAAGTGACCTTTTGACATAACAAAGATATCCCGCTTCAAAGTTGGGACGTATATCGGCCTGCAGCGGTCCATAAGTGGTTATCCAACTTTAAGTTGCTTATGCCAACTGTGCCTAAGTACCTTACCCTGTTCATCAACTAAGTTGCGATGAACCTAGTATAGTATTCTGCTGTAGTTCTTAAAGTGTTTTGTAAAGTGTGTTTTTAAAAAAAAAATAAAAAAATCAAATGTGTTGTACTTGCCTACTCTATGCAATGATTTTGCACAAAGCAGCATCCTCTTCTTCGGCTTCCTCACGGTGTTTTGGGTTCCTCCTCCTCAGTGTGCCACCACTGAGGAGTGAATCTGCTTTCTGTTGCACAAGTGTGCTCAATCCCAACCAGCACTCTGTTCAACAGTCCGGCTCGGCCTCACCCCCCCCCCCCCCCTCTCTTCCATTGGCTCACCGACTTTGATGGCAGCAGGAGCAAATGATGCCTGCTGTTTCTCAGCCAACCAGGAGGCGGAGTCTCAGACAGCTAAGTGTCTTGTGCCTCATTGCTGGATCAAGATGAGGCTCAGGGAAGTATTAGGGGGGATGCTGCAGTTTTTTTATTTTCATGTGTAGAATGCATGAATATAAACCACCTGCCTTTTTAGAACCACTTTAATGCAGAGAATTCATTAAGTTAAAAAAACCTTCAGCCTTTTGCAGCCACTTTAATTAAGATTCCACGTATATTCAAAGATGCCCTCTGTACACCTCTGTTGTAAAGTATTGGTTGTTTGCAAAGTTGTGGAAACCCATTGGCATGACCAAGTCAGACCCATTCTCTTTAACAGCTTATTAACAATGTATGTTTATCCACAGAAATTTAGCTCACTGGATTTCTTTGGATTTCTTTAGTTTTAAAGCGTAACTCTCCCTCAACCATTTTTTCACAATTAGTGTTCTTTAACAAAAGAACATGCATTCCACATTAATTATAATGCAAAATTGCCAACGCTTTAATTTGCCACCAGCATTGCTCTTGTTTCTTGCTGGATACCGCCTTTTTTTTTTTTTTTTTTTTTATATATACCCCAGAGCAGGTTCTTCCTTATTGGAAACTCTCTCCTCCTGTCCTTGGTCTCAAAACTGTTATTAGATTAGAGGAAGGCTGATAGAAGCTTTACATTGCCAGGAAGTATTCACAGGCTGCCAGGAGTAGTCTGAGATGGGATAAGCTTGTCCTTGTAAGTTTAACTCTTGTCTCCTGGCTGCAAAGCCTTGTCGCCTTTCCTGCTTTTCTTTTCTCCTTCCCTTATTTTTTTCTTCTGCTCAGCTGATCGGCCTCTATTGGCTGTATCCAGACCTTGGGCTAGCTCCAAATCAAAAAAACAAAACCGGATACCATGACCTATTGACCTATCAAAGATCTAATTGGAGATGCAGCGTGAGATGGGGAAATACATTGTAAGCTGCATACTGTTCCCAGTCTGTGCCTGGGTGCACAGATGCTGACCAATGATCTACCTGCAAATGAAAGCGCAGAGTTGCCTACACTGCTGGGCCATACTAAAGCCTGGCCAGTGATGTAAACTTTTTTTTTTGGGGGCGGGTGGTGGAGTGATGAGGGCGTTGTGGAGGGAGATGTGTGAAGAGATGGTGGAGAGTGGTTCTGAAGTCAGAGCTTAGAAGGGATGGAAGTGATTTCAACAGCCTGTGAAAGAGCTGAACTCTGTACATGGCGCATCCCTGGCATGTGGTTGAGTTCCTGCACTTATTCTCCGAAGGGGGAAAAGAGCCCTGGATACATTTTATATAATCCTAAAGATGCAACCGGCCCTTTGAGGGCAACCATAATGCTTATGTGGCCCACAATATAATGGCGTTTGACACCCCTGCTATACATATTTCTTGCTGTGAGCCGCTTCTCGAAGATTCAGAGATGGAGGCATAGTTTTTTAATAGTTGATCTTAACAGACCTAATAAAACCTTAAAAACAATGGCCACAAAAACAAACCTCAGTAAATGCCAGGCTGAGCCAGAAGGCTTACCCACTCGAATGTCTGGATCCCACGCAGAAATAAAAAGTGGAACCTGGTCAAGTTCCCTCCCAGGGGTAGACGTGGGGGCAGGCAACTACAGGTGGCAAAACATAAAATTGTCTGCACACAAAAATGTATTGAGAATCGTGAAATTGTAATGTAGCCACAGGCCATTACACCAAAGTGAGAAGTGAGCAATCAATCTTTGGAAAAAAAACAAAAGGGGGGGGGGGAGGAGGAAAAGTGGTGTCTGTGGACCTTTTTTTTTTTTTTTAACACTGCTGGGAACTTGACTCTCAACCCCATCCCCTCATAAATCTGGGGGTTGCCTGTCCTCGGGTGCCTGGCACAATCCCCACCCAATTAGTCTGTGCTCAGTCAGCTTAAAGTTGTTTTAAAGGATCATTTCCTATTCCGAGTCTCCTGCTGATGGACTTCGCTCTTCCTCTTCTGTGTCAAGCGCTTGTTATGGGGCCAGACGTGTGAGCTCATTCCTGAGCCAGTCTGTGTCCATAACACACACCCCGCATGGCTTGCCCCCCCAGTCTTTGCACACAGGATTTGATTGACAGCAGCGGGAGCCAGTGGCTACCGCTACCTCAGCAAAGCCTGTAAGGTAACAGAGGAGTGAACCACTACAGACGAGGAGTTCTCACTCAATCCTGCGCTGTGCCGTGCCCAAGTGTTTTGTGTGAGGTGGCGAAAGCTACTGGGACATTTTTAACCCAGCAGGGAATGCATTAAAGAAGTTGTCCCAGGCAGAAGGTTTTTTATCTTGATGCATTAAAATAAAAAGCCTTCTGTGTGTAACAGCACCCCCCTAATACTTGAGCCCCATCTTTGTCCAGCGATGTCCACAAGTCCCTTGGCTGTCCAGGACTCTCCCCCTGATTCTGAGACACAGCAGCGGCGCAATTGTTTCCCGGTTAGCTATTCAGGAGAGGGGACAGGGCCAAGCTGCATGGCTTGGCTGTCTGAATGGACACAATGAGCTGCAGCTCAGGTGCCCCCATAAACCTGCTTGCTCTGGGGCACTCAAAAGGAGGGAGGGGCCAGGAGCAGGGAAGAGGCACCAGAGAAGGAGGATCCGGGCTGCTCTGTGCAAAACCACTGCAACAGAGCAGGTACTAAAGTATAGCTTGTTGTTTTTTTTTTTTTTTTTTTATTTGTGGTGTTTAATACCGACTTTACAATTTCTTTAAGGTTAGAAATGTCTTGGCTTTAGAACCACTTTAAGCCGAGCGCAGGGGTGACAATAGGGCTCCTTCAAAAGAACGTGTTCTAACATTATGGCATTGTGTGCTTTTAGAAAGCGATGCATTTTTATATGGCTTACTTTGTTACTCCCTCAGGACTTTGACCCCGGTCAGGACACTTACCAGTACCCACCAAAAGAGGGATGTACTGAACAGGTTGATGTGAGTCCCACCAGCCAGCGCCTGCAGCTTTTGGAGCCCTTTGATAAGTGGAATGGAAAGGACTTAGAAAATATGCAGATCCTCATAAAGGTAATGCGGAATAACAGTGTTTTTTGTTTTGTTTGTTTCTCATCAAATGTTTGTTTTTGAAAGCAAAAGGTGTTAGGATCACATTTTAACTTCTTTACACCCACAGGATCACATGTAACGTTTTTCCATTTCGCGTATGCTTTATGTGAATGTAAAGAGGGGTAGGCTTTAACGCACACTGCACACATGCCTCTATGGGTGACCGTTTTCTATGCTTCTATAAACCAAAATGTGATACTGTTCAATGTTACTGTCTTTTTAAATCATCCAAAGAAAGTCCATATCAAAAATAAGATTGACCAAAAAAAATCAGTTCAATGTCCGATGTGAACCTTAAAAAACTCCATCAAATGTGACTGTCCCTTCACCAGATGTGCGCTCATTTGGGGATGTGACCAATGGATGGTCTAGATGTGCCTTTTTCCCACCATAGGGGATCTTTAGTAATGTTCCAATATTATAGACCCCTTTTTATTATTTTTTTCTCTCCACTCCTCCTTGGTTTCACTTCCTCTCAGCCAAGTCCCATTAAAAAAATATAGTGCTTATACTTAAACAATCGTTTTTTATTCAAATAATCTCAAAGCACTCGTATTTACATGGTGCTGTAAGTGCACCAGACTATAAATGGCATGAAACCATAGCCATGTAGCTTAGAATAATATTCCCGGGGAGTTTGTTTACCGCAATTTTTCCTGTCTCAAACACGCTGTGATGCCAGAAGTCCCCTTCCCCATGCGTTGCGCCACAGGGTCCTGTGGCTTCCCCCAGAGGAATGCAACTAGACGACATGCCGCTCATCCTTGTATGTATCCCTTTAGAACACCATTTTCTAGTAGACGCCTACTTAATGTAATACCAGGTGCCATGTTTCTGTAGAGTCTAGACACGCCATTTTACCTTGGTGCCTTTT
Source organism: Lithobates sylvaticus (assembly GCA_028564925.1). NCBI lineage: Eukaryota > Metazoa > Chordata > Amphibia > Anura > Ranidae > Lithobates > Lithobates sylvaticus. The sequence continues at coordinate 78,968,908 of CM053032.1, forward strand.
TACACCTAGATCGGCGCGATCCCTGGCTATATTAAAGGGTGCATATAAGCTGCCTATGGAATGTATTGAGGCATAGTGCATATTCTATATGTGAGCATTTGTGTATATACAGTGCTCAGCATAAGTGAATACATCCCAACAAATTTATTAGAAAACCGTTCCCTTCCTTTTCAGAATAAACATTTTCTATGGGACACTATACTACAAAATGCTCCCACAAATGCAGGCCATTGATTGCAACCAAGATTTGTTAATTTGCACACAGTATTTGTCCTAAGACCATGTTGCAAAAAATGAAAGTATAAAAGCAAAGCTAAATTTTTAGACCACAAAATCCTAATTAATGAATAATTAGATTCGCCTGTAGTTGAATTCTTGTTAAACGGGTGTCTGGCAGACAGTTTTTATAAGGCATTGCTTAAAGAAAACCTCTTTCCTTTTTCATGCTGTTGGCAATGGCACCACATTGAAGAGAAATGTCACAAGGCCTGAGAAAGAGAAAATGTATTTCCTTACACCAAGGTAAAGGCTACAAGAACAGAAAAGTTTTACTAATCAGTCAAAATACTGTAGCAAAAGTGATAAAAATATTTAACAGATGAAACTGCAACCATCTTGGCTGTCCAGGCCGTCCACGGAAGTTAACACTTCGACAGGAGCATCTTCTGATGAGGGTTGAAGAAAATCGCCATGCAAGTTCACTACAGTTGGCTAAAGGAATTGGAAAGCCAAATGGGGGGTGATTGTTTCCTGGACACAATATGGAGTACACTGCAAAGGAATGACATGCACTGGTGTCATCCACGAAGGAAGCCTCTTCTAAAGCCCATGCACAAAAAAGCCTGCCTAGAATTTTCCAGGGCCCATGCTGAAAGACTGCTGGGATTCTATACTCTGGTCTGGAGTGATGAGACAAATCTTTTGAACTGATGGCTTCAAAACTGTATGGTGTCGCAAAGGTGAAGAGTACCTAGAGAAATGCATGGTCCCTACAGTGAAACGTGGTGGTGGCAGTGTCCTTCTGTGGGGCTGCATCAGTGCTGCTCATGAGCGATACTACTTTCAGAGTGCACAAAACCCACAGGATATAATAGTCTATGGCTAAGTGTAGCAAACCCGCAAGAAAGCTGCAGGTGCACTGCACGCGCGATGTGGGTAAACTGCAGCACATCTGTTTGAGAGCAGTCCTATACTGTTATGCCCAGTGTATTGCTTCCCGCTGACCTGAAGATCTGATTTCCTACTGCTGGCACCACTCTGGAGATTGCTAGCCGAGAGAGTACAGTTGGTATCACTCCGCATAAGATCGGAGCCAGCGCTACAGAGGAGGCAATGGCTTATGCGGCTTCTATTCCAACTTTACAAGTAGTCCCTCTGCATTGCACTCCAATTGATACTCTGGAATAGTGGGTCAGCAGGCCCAGACGTTCCCCGGTTTAGAGTTTTTCTATGCTGACTGCGTGCCCGCTGCCCACTCCCAGCACAGACACTGACAGCCAATCTGTGGTAACATGATTGGGTAGACCGACCTGCCACTTTTTTTTTTTTTTTTTTAATTTAGGTATAGGTCCTGTTCTAGCAGGATTCATCTATGTTAAACAGAAGTCCAAAGCATGGAAACACTTGTGGTAGGTGCCCTTTTGTAGTCGTACATTTTCTGGTGTAAACCAACAGTTAGTAATTTTTTAATGGCAATTTTAGAGCCAGTTCCGCAAACTGACATCCCATATGTCAATCGTAAAACCCTTATAGCACCCCATATCCATAGTTTTAGGCTGCAGTCTGTCCAGAGGTGTTGTAGGGTGTGAATTTTTTGGGCTACATTAGAGCCTGGTGCAACATACCCACAGAATCTAGAACTGCTGAACCGTGTAATATTTGATGCCTTTGTTTTAAACCTGGTGCATGTACAGTTTTCTGCCTTGCTTTGATCTAAAAAAAGGTACACAATACATTTTAACGAAGAGCCAAGCGCGGGGGGTCCTGTAGTGTTTTGTTAATGGCAACATGAGGATTTTAGTAATATTGGCATATAAAGTGCAAAAGTCTTATTTGCTGCTTTTTCCACACTGGTTATGCTGAGCCCAAACCGTGAAAAGTAGCACCATATTCTACTATAGACTGGAAAAATATATAATTTTTTTTTTTTTTTTTTTTTTTTTTCCTATAGGTGAAGGGCAAGTGCACAACAGATCATATTTCAGCTGCTGGGCCATGGCTGAAATTTAGGGGTCACTTGGACAATATTTCTAACAACCTGCTGATTGGTGCCATCAACCTAGAAAACAACAAGGCAAACTGTGTAAAGAATTGTATTACCCAGGAGTATGGACCTATTCCTGACACTGCTCGCTATTACAAGGTAACTTAACCACTTTAAGACCAGCCTCGTTTTGGATTTTAGGTGTTTACATGTTTAAAACAGTTTTTTTTTTTGCTAGAAAAAAAACTTGGAACCCCCGAACATTATATATTGTTTTTTTTTCTAACACCCTAGAGAATAAAATGGCGGTCATTGCAATACTTTTTTTCACACCGTATTTGCGCAGCGGTCTTGCAAGCGCACTTTTTTTTTGGAAAAAATTCACTTTTTTGAATAGAAAAATAAGACAACAGTAAAGTTAGTCCAATTTTTTTATATATTGTGAAAGATAATGTTACGCTGAGTAAATTGATACCTAACATGTCACGCTTCAAAATTGCGCCCGCTCGTGGAATGGCATCAAACTTTTACCCTCAAAAATCTCCATAGGCAACGTTTAAAAAATTCTACAGGTTGCATATTTTGCGTTACAGAGGAGGTCTACGGCTATAATTATTGCTCTCGCTCTACCGATCGTGGCGATACCTCGCATGTGTGGTTTGACCACTGTTTTCATATGCGAGCGCTACTCACGTATGCGTTCGCTTCTGCGCACGAGCTCGTCGGGACGGGGCGCTTTAAAAAAATTTTTTTTTGTTTTTCTTATTTATTTTTCTTGATTTTATTTATTTTTACAATGTTTTTTTAAAAAAAATTAATTGGCTCACTTTTATTCCTATTACAAGGAATGTAAACATTCCTTGTAATATAAAAAAGCATGACAGGTCCTCTTAAATATGAGATCTGGGGTCAAAAAGTCCTCAGATCTCATATTTGGACTTCAATGAAAAAAAATAAAAAAAATAAGTGACATTTGAAAATTCCTCTTTAAGAGGTATGGGCGGAAGTGACGTTTTTGACGTCGCTTCCGCCCTCCTATGGTATAGAGATGAGTGGCGGCCATCTTAGCGTCACTTATCTCTAGACACAGGAGGGGAACGGACCCGATCGCCTCCGCCGCTGCCGACGGTTCCGGTAAGCGGCGGGAGGGGGGCACCTCTCCCACCGCCGATAACGGTGATCTCGCTGCGAATCCGCCGCGATGACCACCATTATCTGACAGCCGACCGGCGCCTGAAGAGATGGATACCTCGGTTGTGGCAGCAGCTGCTGCCGTTACCGAGATATCCCTCTTCAAAAAAGGGACGTACATCGTCGTGCGCCGGTCGGAAAGTGGTTAAACCATTCTTTGTGCGTAGCCACCGGTTTATGGATTTTTGGAGTACTGTAGGGATAAGCAGAAGAATATGGTCAGAAAAATTACCAAGCTGAAGCTTGGTTCTTTCATGATCAGTCCTTCATAAAGGACTATTAAAATCCTGTATTCTAGGACAGTGGCAGTGAAGCACTTTAGTGAACTGACTGTGTGTCAACTGATGTTTGTTTGAAAGCTGCTGTTCCTTGTCTTGAGATGTGTGGACAAATCGTCTGCCATATAAAACATGGAGCCATGCATGTGGCTTTCAGGAAATTCCACCTATTCCAGTATTGGTTTGTTAAAAGCCGATTAAATTTAGGTACAATATTAAACATACAAACATGATTTACCAGTGTATGGCCAGCTTTAGAACATTTGTTAGGTTTTTGTTGTGGTTGGCTTTTGGAGATATCTTGTATAATACTACTACTTATTTTTACTTGGAGTAAATTTGGGTGCAGGACAGCTTGTCAGTTGCTGTGTACTGCTAGTGTTCCAGAGTATGACCAAGATTCACTTACTTTGGTTTATTTTATTGTAGGCAAATGGAATAAATTGGGTGGTAATCGGAGATGAGAACTATGGAGAGGGCTCTAGCAGAGAGCATGCTGCCCTTGAACCAAGACACTTGGGTGGCAGAGCCATCATTACAAAGAGCTTTGCAAGAATTCATGGTGAGTTTAACTTTAATTTATCCCTAGTTCTAGGAAGCTGTGAATAAATTCTAAATTTTGATGAGTGTGAAAGCTGGGGCTTCCTCCTCCAAGGGGATTATAGTGGAAATGCCAGAAAATGTTACTTTCTCAGGTTTCCTACACTTCGCTGTAAGGTACAAACCTTGCTAGTTCTGGCCCTGCCTGAATCTTTTGTCTGTACCTTGGGTGTTAACCAAAGTGCTAACCATGGCATTGCCCCTATGACATTTTCATTGTGGGATACTTTAAATGCTCTCCTTTGGCAGGAACAGTCAGCGCAGGCTGTCACATGGCTTTGACTCTCCAAGTGTTAATGTTCCAATCAATCCTTAACCACCTGATTACTTTGCACTTAAACCCCCCTCGTGACCAGACCAATTTTCAGCTTTCGGCGCTGACGCACTTGGAATGACAATTGCGCGGTCATACAACACTGTACCCAAATGAAATTTTTACCATTTTTTTTTTTCCCCCCTCAAATAGAGCTTTCTTTTGATGGTATTTAATCACAGCTGGGGTTTTTATTTTTTGCTAAACAAATAAAAAAAGATGGAAAATTAAAAAAAAAAATAAAATCATGTTTAATAGTTATAAAATTTTGCAAACAGGTAATTTTTCTGCTTCATTGATATGCGCTGGTGGGCGGCGCTGGTGGGCACAGCAAAGATGGCACGAATGGGTGGCACTGGTGGGCACAGCAAAGATGGCACGGGTGGCACTGGTAGGGGACACTGATGAGCAGCACTGGGGGCACTGACAGATGGCACTGGGGGCACTTTTATTAGCAATGGTGGGCACCATGGACCCTTGGCATATTGCAGTGAGGGACTGATGTACCTCACTGCCGCCGGTGATCGGCTTTTTTTTTCTCAACGCGCTGTCAGCGCAAGCAGGAAAAAGACGATTACCGGCTCAGTAATTATCACATGATCAGCTGTCATTGGCTGACAGCTGATCACGTGGTAAGGGGTCGGGATCGACCCCCTTACTCGGATCTGTGATCCAGCGAGTCTCAGACTCGCGGATCACAGAGCGTGCCGCGCGCGCCCTTCAGGGGGCGCGCAGGCAGCTCGTTGCCGGGTCTACATCAATAGACGTCGTCCCGGCACATCAGATCCGCGCTGTAGCCGTCATTTGGCTATGGCGCGGATCTCAGGTGGTTAAAAAAAAAAAAAACACAACACACACCATATTTTTTTTTTTTTTTCCCAGACCTACTTACCTAGTTGGATGCAGCATTGGTCCCACCGGCTTTAGGACTGAATTGAGCGATCAAACACTGCTGATCGCTGAGTTTTCAGGGCTCCCTGAGCAGAAAGCTGGTGACTGTCAGTCACCGGCTCTGCCTCACTCACTGGAGCGTGAGGCTGTGGAGGGGGAGGGAGTGACCAGCTCAGGCTCTCATCCGCTCATGCCTGTTTCCCGGGACGGGCATGTGGGCAGATCTTCACTTCATTGTCGTGATCTTACCCCAGCCTGGACTGGCTTTGTGATGTCAGCTTCAGCCCACTGCCTGAAACAGGTCTCCGGAGTGCAGAATGAACTGCACTCCTGTGATCCACAAGTACAGCCAAATGAGCTTTGACTGTACTCTCCACCTTTTTTAATCTTCTAGAATTGATGCTGAAAGTGACTAGCCTCTTAAAGTGCTGGACATAGTTCGGCAAGAGTGTTTGTTTCTCCCCCACAGGCTCTAATCTCAGATTTGACCTCTCCAGTCCAGGAGTCGGCTGACCCTCTGCTTTGCATTACTCTTGAACTTGATGGTGATCTCCTTTTTTAGGCAGTCTTTCATCCAGTTTCACTTCATACCTCTACAACATTCGGTTGATTGTGGGACAATTTCAATTACTCATATGTATTGTTGGTTTGACACTGATACTCAGGAGCAGGTTGTCCTTTGGCTTGATGGCTCAGGTCCTTCCCATTTTCTTGAAAATTCTCAAGACTGATGCCAGCATGATTGTCTGGGGAGCAGTCTTGAGCACATTTTTAATGCAATGGATGAAGTGTTTTGTCTTTGAAACGGCTTTAAGCTACAGGCAATTTGACTGTCTCTGCAGCATTGGGCCAGCCTGCTGGAGGGTCATCTGATTGAGACTGTACCAAATGCCATAGCAGTGAAGTACATCAACCATCAGGGGAGTACCAGAAGCAGTGCTGCAATAGATAAGATCATGTACTAGGCAGAACTTAATGTTTCCACCTCATCCAAGGTGTGTTCAATTCGACTTCTCAGCCGATGGCACCTGGACCTGGGGGAGTAGTCCCCTATACCCTACTAATACAAGAAGTACAGAATGCTGGATTATCTCCCAGGCTTCAAAAACAAATTTTACATTTTTGACTCCAGGCACAGGGATCCTCTTGTGGAAGCAACGCATGCTCTGGAGGCTCTATGGGATCAGTATGCCCTGGTTCATTTCAGCATGTTCCATTTTTGACCCTGAAAACTGCCCTGGAGGATATGCCCACTGTGACAGGAAAATCCTGGACCCTTAGTAGGCTTAACATCATTAAGATGGGGTTTCACCTGTTCCTTATTTTTATAAAAAAATTAAGTGGGAGTTATTCTTTGTGCCTTCCCTTGGCATTTTGTCTAACGTTTCTTGGCATGAACTAAATTTGGCAGATTGTCATCCTGTCAGAGGATGGAAGCGATGTACCTGCATCATCCTTCTCAGGTGACGCATTCCCACCTGCCTTTTATCACCAAAAACGCACCGCACAGGATACACTCCAGCTGCAAACTTCCAGAGACAGCCACAGGAACATGGTCAGTGCCTGGGTTATAGCGGCTTTGGTGTATGGACATGCAAAACCTTATCCATTACATACGCCATTCTGTGACTATCCAACCAGTCCTCTCTTCACAATGGCAGATAAGATGCAAGGAAGCTGGGCCAAATGGTATGCGTTCAGCAGAAAACTACTGGTGGTTCTTGAATCTGGTTGCCAGAAATGCTACACGACCCCTTTCCCCTGACTGTTCAGGATTTAGAGGTGGAACCTCATTTTACTTGAGGATATTACAGGAAAGTATTGGGGACCCTAATTTTGTAGCAATGTCGACCTTCCCCCTGCATTTTAAGGTACAAGCTCGGCACCAATTTCTCTCTACTGTAGTCACGATGCTTTTTTATTTTTTATTCTTATTTTAAGGCTGTAAAGAGCCGGTGTGGCTAGGCAAACCAACTTATATAAGCACCTAAAGTGGTTGTAAACTCTGCTACACCACTTGTACCTACAGGTAAGCCTATAATGAGGCTTACCTGTAGGTACTGTAAATATCTCCTAAACTTGCACAGTTTAGGAGATATTCACTATATACACTTCTGCCGACATTGGCACATGCGCACTGAAGAAATGTGCTGCTGTTGCCTTTCTTCAGGGCCTGTGCTGTGACTGGCGGATTTCAATTTAATTTTCAGGAAGTCGGTTATCTACGATTCAAAAAATGCATCATCTTTCCTGGCAGGGAGGATCTCTTAGAACAGGGATTGCATCATATCCTTCTCTCACTCTAATCGGCCTACATTTCCTATGAATCCTTGGGATTGGAGTGAATGTGGGAGGGTAAACTACGCTTGTACTTTTAAACGTGAACTTGCCCACTTCAACATAAATCGCACACCCATTCTGCAGCAAGCAAGCCGTACATAACACAGTATACTAGGTTACAGCCTTATAAATGCAAAGCATTTTAATATAAATGCATATTAATATAAATGCAAAGCAGTGCCGCATGTCGGACCACCAGCGTGGTGACAGTAGTGCCTTATCAGTGCAGAGTGGGGAGTTGCAGATGGTCTCGGGCTGATGGGTCTGTATGTGGGAACACAGCTCGTCTTACAGCCCCGCCTCCCTGCACCGGAAGTGTGATGGCGTGGAGCGCACCTTTCCAATGTACAGGGAGGCAGGGCTGTACCATGAGCGATGTTCTCACATACAGATTTGTCAGCCCGAGACCCGCTCTGTCCCGATTATCTGTAACTACCCCCCCATTGGAGAGATGTCGGGGTGGAATGCTGGCAGGGAGGAGAGAGCAGAGGACGTCACCACCTCTATGGGTGGCACAGACCAGGGGCTGTGAGACCCCTCTGCCCACTACAGCGAGCCGGGCGGAAATGGAACTCCCTGCTCTTTCAAAGGACTACAAAGGGGTGTCAGACCACTGGCTAAGGATACTGGAGGGATAGCAGCCAGCGGTCTTGCAAATGGGAAATCGCCAGGCAATAAAACATTTTTCAGCAGGCTATTGCAGAGAAACTACAGAGCTCAGAAGTACATGGCTGATGTAGTTGGTGAAAAAGGTAGGAGATCAGCAACGAGATCTGCTTTGAGCTCCTTCAAAACTGCTTTGTCAAAAGGCTACTTTCACACTGAAAGCGACCAGCGTTGGCGATTAAAGCGGAGCTAGTTTTAGTGTCGCTTCACCGTCTTGGCTGCGCTTTTCAGTCGCTAGCGCACCGCCTCAGTGTAAAAGCACTCAGGCTTTAACACTGGGGAGGCATGAGAGGCGCTTTACAGGTGCTAATGTTAGCGCTAAGAGGTCTTAAAGTCTTGGCCCTTTCATGTCCTGCAGCTAGCTAGTGCTGTAGTGTCTATTTGCCAGTCTATTTCTAACAGAACACAAATGAACAGACAAAAAATCTGTATGTGAGGACCCTGCTTTTTTTTTTTTTTTTTTTTATTTTTTTTTTTTGAGGCTTCAGAGCAGGAGTCGCAAACTCTGCCCTCTAGCTGTGGCGAGACTACAAATCCCATCATACCTCTGCCTTTAGGAAATATGCCTGTGATTGTCAGGGTCTTGCAATGTCTTATAGGACTTGTAGTTTCGCCAAAGCTGGAGGGCCGAGGTTGCCTACCCCTGCTTTAGAGACTGTAGTTTTCCAAGTCTCTAGAATGTTTGTTTCTGATCTTTCTGCATATGTGCAGGATTTAGTGTTTTTAAAAACTTAGATTTTCTGAACCCACTTGCAAAAATGCGTCCTCTGCATGCCTTTCGATGATCAACTGGGGAATCTGCTTGATGATTTTTTCAAGGAAGTCACCAAGAAGGTACTTCTACCCTGTAAGAAGCCTAAGGACCTCCTACCTCTACTCGGAGAAGGGAACCTTTTCACTCCACCCCACTCCTCAGAGCAGGTGGCATTCTGTTGGTGTTACCTGACCTCTGGGTTCAACCTGCCATTTCAAAGGGGTACAAAAATGGTTTCCATCTCTGCCCCCTCCCAACACGTATGGCAGGGAGGCCTTCTCGCAATCGTTTGTTGTGGAGCGAGCTCACCGGATGCCTGCAAAAAAAACCTTGGAGTCCTCCGTCTTTGTTGCCAAGTTTTTCAACTACAATGATTGTGATGCTATCCTGCGACTAGCTCGGGAGGAGATTACTATATCCCTGCATAACCACCAGATTTTGTCATTACCTGACTTTTCAGCGGAGGTGCAGCAGAAACTCAGGCAGCGTCTGCGAGACCGCCACCTGAAGTACTCCATGCTATTCCCCACTCTTCTGTGTGGTCTGTTAGGACCACGTCCCATTTCTTTGAAGAACCTGGGAGCTGCAGTCGAATGGCTTGATCGATTAAATCCTGCTTGAGGCATAAGTACTGTACAGGCACCTGCTGTAAAACTCTCCTACCTACTTATATGATGCTGCCCACGGCCCTTGTTGTTTTTCCCCTTCAACCCCTGTTATGTTGCTTATGCTACTCTTCCTTTGTTCCAGTGTGCCCCACATGCCAACACTTTTGGGTAGCTCATTGGCCGGGTTGCATCATATTTTACACATGGAAATATAATATGTTCACCGGAACAGCTCTGGGGTTAGATCACTGGCCTTCCAAGGGTGATGGCCCCTACGGCACCCGACTGCACACAGTACTTTTCAGAGGATTCAGAAGACGCTTACCCTACAAGATTAATACCCCAGTCAGTGGCCCAGAAGCCTCAGACACGGAGCTGGTGTCTACCTTGGGACCTATGTTTTTTTTGTTTTCGGATTGGGGTATGTGTAGAGCTGGGAGAGTTGGGGTGTTTTTCTTTTTTACTGATTAACTTTTTCCATAATTGGCAGCACATGCATGGTTAGTCTTAACACACACTTACTGTTCTACATAGTAGGTGATGGTAAAATACACCAAATATTTACCAGGGTGCCTCTGTCCTACTTTACACATGTACTATGGCCATGTTGAAGTTTCTCACGTGGTATACGTGATAAACTGAAATGCACTGCTGCTCTGTCCTTTCAGGACACAACATGCAGATATTTTTAGTTCTGCTCAAGACCCATGTGGAGGGGTCCATGCAGTGGGCGCTGAGGTGTCCTTGGATTGGATGGGCATTTCATGCCACACATACATCCTACTCCAGGGGTGGGTGTCTCTGTGCTCGTGGCCAAATCGGTGTCCTTCGAGATTCGGCCAGTGGTAACAGACCCCCAGGGCAGATATATTTTCTTGCCGAGATAGCAGGCGATTTGTTACGAATACTGGCTTGGTATGTTCTGCCACCCTATAACTCCACTATCCTCAGTGAGGGCTTTTCGTTTATGGCCAGGTATCCATCTATACCAGCTGTCTGGGAGACTTCAATATGGTTGAGAAACACAATGTTCTTGGGGCAGCAGTCTCCCATGCCGGACCGTGACACCAGGTTCAATCGCCTGACTAGTTTTAATTTGGTTACCTGGCGATACTTGCACCCCACCTGCCAAGCTTCTGGTTCACACTCGTCAATGTCTAATGTAGACTATGGCTGTCCCATGCCTTAATCCCTAGGTTGCGTGATTTGGCCCCGAAAATTAGACCACTCCCCGCTTTGAGTTTTGGTGCCTTAGTAGCAATAGCCTTGCGTGCGATGTATAATAGCTGTAGGATTGCCGTATGACCATTCGGTGAGGGTATCTCCGATGCCCCAAGCAGGCAAATAACTGTCTTGTAAAAAAACTGGGGTTTGAAATACTTGAGATATAGTAGACATTTTGGATATTTCCACATCATGTGTAACAGGTCACCATTGTGTCCACAGCATTTTGGGCATATTGGGGAGTCCCTGAAACCCCACTTGTGCAGTTTAGTCAGTGTTCTATATACCCTATGTAGTAAGAATAAGTGCGATAGCCTATGTGATGCAGATGCTGACACCAGTGGGGCGGATGTTAAACATAGCTCCCATTGCTCACCGTCAATAGGACCAAGGTCTTTTTCCCACCCCTTCCTGCATGGCAGCTTAGAAGCATCTGTGTAGAGTGAAGTAGTCTAGAGTTGTTATGGCATCTGCCTGCACTTCCACTTCGGTCAACCTGAAGGCTTGTGTTCAGCTTGACCCAGATGAACTATCTGAAATTTTTTATTTAAACCTGCAATTCTATGTTAAATCATGTTTTTCACACGGCATATATGTTGGGAAAGGTTACCATATTAAAGCTAACATTTTATTTCTTTATCTAGAAACCAACCTAAAGAAACAGGGGCTTCTGCCTCTCACCTTTTCTGACCCAGCTGACTATGAGAAGATTCATCCTGAGGACAAGATTACACTTGCCGGTTTAAAAGACCTGGCACCAGGGAAGGTAATCTTCACAAATCTTTGTTTTCAGCACCTAATGACTGCATCAGTAATTTAATGTGGTGTTATATATACATATATATATACATATATATACATATATACATATATATATATATATATATATATATATATATATATATATATATATATATATATATGTATATATGTATATATACACAATCTTTATGAAAATCAATGGAATATACTTCCAGCAGAAGTAGCGAGTTAGTCAAGCATAGATCTATACTCAAAAATGAACAGGAAAAAATATATACCGTATTTGCTGGCGGTATAAGATGACCCCCTAATCTTCCATTAAAAATGCTGGTTTTGTGCTATACTTGCCGTATAAGACGACCCCCTTCCGACCACTCTGTCAGCCTGCTGGAAGTGCGCTAATGCCGTAAGTTCAGTAGCTTCGGTGTCAGGTACAGTAACATACTGTCTCACAGTATGCATAGTGTACCGCGCTGAGCCAATCACGGTGAGCGTTGTATTAATAAATTCAATGCCTGCTCAGATTGGCAGATGCTGTAACATCAGCCCGCGCCTCTGACTCTCAAACCAATCGGAGCAGGCTACTGTATGTAGCCTGCTCGGATTGGCAGAGGTTGTTACTCCAATCCGAGCAGGCTTTGTATTCATTAATAGAATAAATCGCTTGCCGGGATTGGCTCAGCGGTGTATACAGTATTACCGCACATTTAGCTAGCATCTGGAAGGCTGTCATCCTGCGGGCGGCTTGCATGTAAGACGACCCCCACTTATACCCAGCGTATAAAACAACCCCCGCTTTTTGGGGGTTTTTTTTGTGTAAAAGGTTGTCTTGTACCGAAGTACGGTATACAAAACCTGTATTGGAAGAAAAAAAAACTGTCAGACTCGCTATAAACCACTTGTTTGGGTTTTTTTTTTTTTTTTTTTCTGTCACTTTTCTGTTTCTAATAAATGCACTATTTATTTTTTTTTTTTTTTGTTTTTTTTTTGGCAGGTAAAAAAAAAATGCATTTAATTTTTTTGTTTACTACGAGCCTGCAAAGCATTGCACCTACAATCAGCAGATCACAGATTCAATGCAAGGCTCTTGCAGACTGTGTAAGCCGTCTGCTCGTACCCAATATGATCAGGAAGCTGGAGCGCTCAACAGTGCCCTAGTAGTTAATTGAGAACTACAACCCGACAGACACAAACGGTGTGAATGACGCTGGCAGGAGTTTTTAAAAAATTGACAGCGAGTGTGGGGAGAAGATCCTCCTGATCACTGTCATAACAGGGGAGCAGGGACGTACAGGGGCTACTGCAAGAGTAACATGTTACACCCATATTTGGGGCATGTTTCTTAAAGTGGAGCTGTGGTCACCCAGACAAATAATGAGGGTTAATATACCAGCATGGACACTGGATGTAAAAGCCCTCCTCTGCATTTATTGCACTTAAGGCCTAGTTTGCTTGGGTCTCAACTTTAAACTTTTGATGTCTAGAGTAGTGTTCAACAGCAGATTTCTTGAAGCATTGAAAGCACCCAATTTTCTTTACCGTACATCATAGGACAGAGCCTTAAGTATTTACTTAGTGGGTTATAGCTACCTTCAGGTGTTGACACTGGCACACCCAATACAGGAAGTTGACTCTCCTATATAACCCCTCCTCCTTCTTTCAGGAGTATCTCAGTTTTCTCAAAACGTCTTCCAGGACAGCCCATGAGACCTAGGGCTCCCCCTACCAGGACAGGAAACGCATTCCCCCCACCAGATAAAAGGGCGGTCCTCCAGGCCCCATGTCAGTTATTAGTGTTTCCTCCGGACGGGGGGTAACATGTTCCAGGAACCTGGTCCCCTAGGTCTCATGAGCAGGGGCTCTGTAAGGCTATTTGGGGGCATATCACTAACCTTCTCTTCTGCCAGAAGCAGCACACCGCTGGGGAAGTTGGTTGTGCTGCTGTCTCCCGTCTCTCTGTGCCTGGAGAGGGCCATGACCGTGGTGATGTCTGCTCCCAAGCGCCTGTAGTCTCTATGTGAGCAGCAGTTTCCTCTCCTCACCCACAGCATGGCTGAAAGGTGTGAGGAGAAACGGGAAGCAGCAGCACTTGAGGGGGCGGAGCTTCTGCACTCCAAGCTGGCCCACAGGTAGTGCCGAGTGATAGGTCACTTCCGGGGCATATGACATCATCATCGGGCGCCGGAGACACTGGTTCCAGTCTTTTTAAGCGGTGCGGATGGGAGACGCTGGCTACTGGTGTGTTTTGGTGGAAAGCAGCCAGGCTGTGGAAAGCTAAACAGGGCAGGATGGACCAGTCTGCAGTTCCTGCACAGGCAGTGGAAGCAGTGCCCAACACCAGCACCTCGCAGGTAAGCCTGAAGTGTTTTGTCACTATCTTGCTATCCCTGTGAGTGTACCCTCCCCCTCCCCTCTCTGTAGTAGTGGGTTATGGGGACACTTTTCTTCCCTCCTGCACGTGGTGTTTCGGAGTGTCAGGGTGGCTGTGAGTCTCATTTGGGGTCGTTTTATTTTTTTGTCTTGCAGACCAAGACCCAGGAGAAAGCTCAGGCACAGCCACCTAAAAGGAAATGTGCGGTGTGCGCAAACAAATTGAGCTCCTCTTGGAGCAAAGCAGTTTGTCGCAGCTGTATAGAGGGCCTTGTAAAAGATGACCCGGTTACCTCTTGCCAAAAGATGCTAGTTTCTGTCAGAGATGAGCTTGCGTCCACCTTTTAGTTCCTTTAGAACGCTTATTGACAAGCTCCAGACTCCAGCAGAGGGTCCGTCGTCACAGAAGACGACAGTCAGCACTCAGCCGCAGGCGGACAGTGAAGACTCTGAGGCTGAGGTCAGATCTACCCGTTCCTCTCCAGAGGAATCAGGGTCAGGGATAGAGAATCCACTCGGAGCTCGAGATTTAAGTTATCCGTAGAAGATGTGGATGACTTATTGAAGGCCATCTATACTACCCTTGAATTGAAAGAAGAGGAGGTTCAGCTATCCAAACATGATCTCATGTATAAGGGATTGCACAAGAAAAGAGTTTTTCCAGTCCATAGCTCATTGATTGATACTATCAAACTGGAATGGGATAATCCTGAGAGAAAACCTTTCTTCTCTAGTAACCTTAAAAGGAGGTTTCCTTTTGATGAGGACACTACGCAGCCATGGAATAAAAATCCCAAGCTAGACGCACCCCTTTCAAAGGTTTCAAAGAACTCGGACCTAGCGTTCGATGATATGGGTACGCTTAAGGATCCGATGGACAAGAGGGGGATATCCTTCTCCACAGAGCCTGGGACTCTGCGGTTGGGAACCTCAAACCTGCTCTGGCCTCCACTTGTGTGGCCAGAAATCTGGAGGTGTGGTTAACCCAAATTCAGACTCATCTGTTGGCAGGTACCTCCAGAGAGCAGATTTTAAAGTCTTTTCCTCTCCTCTTTCAGGCAGTAGGTTTTTTGGCAGATTCTTCTGCAGAGTCGGTGAGAATGTCGGCCAGGACCTCGGCTTTAGTGAACTCGGCCAGGAGAAGCCTTTGGCTTAAGACCTGGTCAGGGGACTCAGCCTCCAAGTTACGCCTTTGTGGGCTCCCCTTAACAGGCGATCACTTATTTGGCCCAGGGCTGCAGGAGGCACTGGAACGCACTGCCGACAGGAAGAAGGCTTTCCCAGAGAAAAAGAGAATCCCAGCAGCCAGGAAGTTTTTTTCGTGGCCAAGGCAGGCAGCAGGGTCTTAAAGGAAAGGACAGCAGGCCGAAAAAACACTGGACAGGGCACAAGGGCAGAGGCAAAGGGGGGGGGGGGTCCTGTTTAACCCTCCTCAACAGCCCACCAAACTGCAGTGACTTGCGTTCCCCAGTGGGAGGAAGATTGAGGGCCTTCTTCCCACGGTGGGCAGCAGTTACTTCAAGCCCCTTTATTCTGGACCTTGTGACCAACGGGTACAGGCTGGAATTCGCCCACCAACCACCAGAGCGGTTTTTGGTCACCTTTCCTCCCCATGATCGGGGGAAAGCGCAGGCCCTGGGTCTCCAGATCGGAGACCTGTTGGATCAGAAGGTCCTGATTCCTGTTCCCCAGTCAGATCAGGGCAAGGGATTCTATTCCCATGTATTTGTTGTCAAAAAGCCGTCAAGGAAGTTTCGACTTATCCTGAATCTCCGAGCTTTAAACAAATCAATCAGATACAAGCATTTCCGGATGGAGACGGTTTTCACTATCAAAAGCCTACTCTACCCAAACTGCTACATGGCCACGTTGGACTTGAGGGATGCTTATCTTCACATCCCTATCCACTCAACCTTCCAGAGATATTTAAGATTAGCAGTGAAGATGAGGACAGGGACCCGACACTTCCAGTTTCAGGCCCTCCCCTTTGGTCTTTCCTCAGCCCCACGCATTTTCACAAAAGTGTTTGGGGAAGCCCTAGCTCCACTCAGGCTAAAAGCGATAACTATTATCCCTTACTTAGACGACCTCCTGGTGGTAGCAGCGTCATACCAGAAGCTGTTGGAGGATCTCCAGGCTGTACGGGACTTCCTACAGTCCTTAGGCTGGTTAATAAACGTAGAAAAGTCATCCTTAACTCCGGCCCAGAAGGTGACTTACCTGGGTTACGACTTTTGCTCAGTGGATCAAAGGGTCTTTCTTCCTCAGGAGAAGATTACCAAAATGATCCAATCTATGTCAGCATTGCAGACAAACCAGTCGGTCTCCCTAAGACAGGTTTCAAGGGCAGTGGGTCTGATGACCTCATGCTTTCCTGCAGTCCCATGGGCAAGACTTCATCAACGTCCACTACAACTGTTCCTCTTAAACTGGAACGGGGATGCAAGGTCCCTGGAGTCAAGGGTCCGGCTTCCCACCAGGGTAAAGAGAAGCCTGTGGTGGTGGAGAGCAAGCCAGCACCTAGCAGGAGGTCTCCTATGGTCCATTCCCATTTCCCAAAGGATTACTACGGATGCGAGTTCCTGGGGATGGGGGGGCCCATCTCAACAATGCAGTGGCACAGGGAGAGTAGTCCTCGAGGGAGGCAAGGGCTTCATCCAATCGGAGAGCTTCTAGCGGTTCAGAGCCCTGCAGTCCTTTCAGATAGAGATCAGGGGCCACAATCTTCAAATTCTGTCGGACAACGTTGCGACAGTCGCATACCTCAACAAGCAGGGGGGCACGAGAAGCCGGATACTCCAGTCAATTGCCCAGGAGATCCTAGTATGGGCAGAGGGGAATCTGGCTTCAATTTCAGCTGTGCACTTGAAGGGCACACAATTGTTTAGCAGACTACCTCAGCCGTCACCGGGTAGATCGAGACAACTGGTCTCTTCATCCCGAAGTCTTTGCAGACCTCACCAGCAGATGGGGATACCCAGTAGCGGATCTGTTCGCAAACGGGAACAACCGCAAGACGGAAATGTTCTTTTCCATGAACCCAGCAGACCAATCCTTGGGGATCGATGCGCTGACAAACCCATGGCCTTGCGGCCTATGTTATGCCTTTCCGCCGATCAGACTTATTCCAGAAGTCCTCCGGAAGTTTCTTCTAGAAGAAACAGACCTCATTCTAATTGCCCCGTTTTGGCCCAAGAGGCCATGGTTTTCCCTGCTACAGACTCTAGTTTCAGAGCCTCCACTGAGTCTTCCAAAGAGGGAAGACTTATTGTTGCAGGGTCCAGTGTCTCACCCCCAGGTGATTTCCCTAAGATTGTCTGCTTGGTATCTGAAGAGAAGATGCTAAGCGCCCAGGGGTTCTCCGACAAAGTAGTCAGGACTCTGGTAGACTGTAGAAAACCAGTAACCAGAGCCATTTATTCCAAGGTTTGGAAAAAGTTTTTAATTCTTGGTTATCGGAGAATCAGAGACTAACCCACGATATTCCGGCAATTCTGGAATTTTTTCAAGAGGGGGTTGACAAGGGTCTTTCCGTTAGTACCCTAAAAGTACAAGCGGCAGCTATTGGTGTTTTCCTCCAGTTTTCTCTCCTGGAAAATCCCATTGTAGCCAGATTTTTCAAATCAATTTCAAGGGCCAGGCCAGTAGTGGTGAAAAGTTGTCCATCTTGGAACCTGTCCCTAGTACTTCAGGCTTTGGTGGAATTTCCTTTTGAGCCTCTCGAGGAAATCTCAGTTAAACTACTTACATTAAAAGTAGTTTTTCTGGTAGCTATTACCTCAGCACGTAGGGTAAGTGAGCTGCAGGCCCTGTCAGTTAGGGAGCCTTTTCTCACGATTTTTGATGATCGAGTCGTTTTAAAGACTGATCCAGGTTTTTTGCCTAAGGTGGCTAATACATTCCACCGAACTCAGGATATTGTACTGCCATCCTTTTGTAGTTCACCGCACGGCGAACAGGAAAGAAAGTTTAGTTGCTTAGACGTAAGAAGGATCCTCCTTGCCTATCTTGAGGTCACTAAGACCTTTAGGAAAACTGATGCTTTGTTTGTCCTCTTTTCGGGGGCACACAAGGGAAACAGTGCATCTAAAGCCACACTAGCCAGGTGGATAAAGCAAGCTATCTCTGAAGCTTACAAAATTAGGGAGGTTTCTCCACCTTTTGTCACAGCACACTCAACTAGAGCCTTATCTACGTCTTGGGCTGAGAGGGCTGGTGCCTCACCGGAGCAAATTTGCAGGGCTGCCAAATGGTCCAGTTACTCGACCTTCATTAAACATTATCGCCTGGATCTATCAGCGCAGGAGCAGGCGTTTGGTCGTAAGGTCCTGCAGGCAGTTGTCCCTCCCTAGACTGGTAAGTTCTGGCTCATCGTCTCATTGGCTGTCCTGGAAGACGTTTTGAGAAAAGCTGAGTTAGACTTACCGGTAACTCCTTTTCTGAGAGTCTTCCAGGACAGCCGGATTCCCACCCGGTTTTGTCTAAAGTTATGTGTATTATGCATATGTTTTTCAGGGACGTCCTACGGTTCTTGAGTAGACTGACATGGGGCCTGGAGGACCGCCCTTTTATCTGGTGGGGGGAATGTGTTTCCTGTCCTGGTAGGAGGAGCCCTAGGTCTCATGGGCTGTCCTGGAAGACTCTCAGAAAAGGAGTTACCGGTAAGTCTAACTCAGCTTTTTTTTCCGCCAGTGTCTAAATGTGTTGCACGAGTGAAGATGTGCTCTGTGGAGCTCCATGAGGGATCCATGCTGGATTTAAAAAAGCCTCCACAACCGGATCCATCCTGCCACTGTAACTCCAGGATGGTACCCAGCACTCGCATAGAACAAGATTTTGCCTGTTTGAGGGCTGGACCCTAGGAACCAGGACTCTTTTTGGTCTTGTTAAGTTACCTAAAGCTGTCCTGAGGGGTGTGCTATACATGGTCCAAAGGAGTGGAACCCCTTTTAAAAGGGCCCCAGTCTTTGAAGGTTTAACCACGCTGCCCGCCGTGAAATTTGGATCTGTCTGTTTACAGCAGTATCCTGCAGCGAGGAAAAGGTAAGAGGAAAGCATAGGAACTGCAAAGTCCACCTGTGACTTTTCTTTTATATTGTAAAGTTCCTTAAAAACCCCTCTAGAGGGAGTAATGGTATATAGACCCTGTTTAAATCTGTGCTAATACAGTGTGTGTCTCAGCAGCTGAGGGGGGGGGGGGGGGTCTCCTCTCCCCCCTAAATAAGGAAACTGAGTGGATAGGGATACATGTTATGTTTAAACAAGCATAAATCTGAAAAGCTGATAAAATGGCTGTGTAAATCCCCCCCCACCTCCCCTCTGAGGTGACTCTTGCAAAAGCATAGGAAAGCACATAAACAATCAGGCTCACACCTGAAAAAGCTTAAATCTGATACTCTGGGGAAACCGTGTCTATCAGAGCAGCTGAAGCAAGGCTGCCACAGGACACAGAAGCGCTGGTGCACATGAGGGGTTTACAAAGGCATTTGCAGTACAGGAAAAAACATTGGTAGCATAGAATGATCACAAGTGCTAAACACTGTTATTCCTACTATTGTTCAAATGGAACTGTTCTTGGAGTACCTTTTGCACTATGGCTTCAAGGCTTACTACTAAGGCACCAAAACCACCCCCAGGCGCTTGGAACTCCAGACATGCCTCCACATTGTCATCCTCTCCGGAGATACCTGACATGGCAAGCCACGTTGTCACTGGAAGCAATTGGTGCAACTGCTTCTCACTTCAGCCCCTGTATGCGTGACTGAAGATGCATTTTCCTCTGCCCTGCAGTGCTTTGAAGGAAGATTAGCGGCTTTAATCGCATCCTCAATTTAAGGGGATAAGAAGCGTGTTAGATCCCTCTTCTACTCCAAACCCCTTACCAGGGGAACAGGTGGGACAGGATGAGGTATTACCCTCAACCGATTGGGAAAAACAAATCGATTACTCCTCTGCAGAGGAAACAACAGTTGAAGTTTCAGCTTCACAATCTGAGGTACAAATCCCTTAAAAACATGGTTCGCTCCACTTTCATGCTTACCCCTAACAGTCAGCTGAAAGTCTGGTTTCTTCTTTGGGTTCCTTGAAACCTTCACAACCAGTGCATGCGTTTTCTAGATCACGCATTACTAGAGAAGCTTATTTATACCGAATGGGATTATCCGGATAAGCAGTTTCTCCCTCCAAAGATTCCCTGTTCTCTATCCTATGGAGGATAAATTCACCAAAAAATTGAAAGTTCCAGCAGTAGGCGCTGCGATTTCCAGTGTGAATAAGTTTAACTTGTCCAGTGGACAATGCACAAATGCTAAAGGATCCAACAGATAAAAAGTTGGAGTTCCTGTTAAAATCCTCTTTAGCAGGGACTGTTGCTCAGCCTGCAATGGCAGCTATAGGCATCTGTCAGTCCTTAAAAGACCAGTACAGAGGCCCTTAACGAGCTCCCTGCACAACAGGCCAGTGAGTTGGCTGATTTACCAAAAGCATTATGTTTTGCCATAGATGCTATAAAAGATTCTATTCACCAGGCGTGTCGCCTTGCACTTGTCCTATTACACATGCATAGGACCCTTTGGCTAAAGGGTTGGTCTGCCAAAGCACCCTGCAAAAACCTACTGTCTGATTTCCCATTTCATGGGGAGCCACTATTTGGCGATTTGGTTATACATCCAGACAATTTCCAGTGGTAAAAGTACTCTTTTTTGCCAGTCAAAGGAAAGTATAAACATCCTTCATTTAAACAGACTTTCTCTCCTGCGCCAAGCGCATCCGCCTCTAGGCAGTGGCGAAAGGCTTCCACCATCAGATTTCAGAGGAAAATCGCAGAGTCAGGCCCAGGCTCAAAGGAAGACCTGGAGCTGCAGGACTACAAAGCAGAATATTAAGACCTCTTCATGAAGAGGCGTCTCCCCTCACCAAGGTAAAAAGGGAAACTTGGGACAGATGTGCTCTCTCTAGTGACTCTAGGATACAAACTAGAGTTTCTGGAGTTTCCACCATCTCACTTTCTGAGATCAAATGTTCCCAAGGATCCAGAGAAGACAATCCCCGTTTCAAGCAATATACTTGCACCCCTTAAAAAAAGAGGGGTAGGACCTCTGTCCTATGATTTACTTTAAGAAAATGATTTTACAGGTAAGCTGTTTTAAAAATCCTATTTTCTTTATCGTACATCACGGGACACAGAGCCTTAAGTATTTACTTAGTGGGATGTCCCAATGCAAAGCTACTTGAGCCAATTGCTAAATACTTAAGGCCTTGTCCTATGATGTACTCCAAGAAAAGAATTTTACAGGTAAGCTGTTTTAAAAATCCTATTTTTCCAGACTGGGAATGCAGAATAAATAGCAATAAATCTCTGCATTGGGGATGCAGACAGTAATAAAAACCTGACCATCTTTTTCCCAGTACATATAGAAGTTGGCATGTATACCTATGGTAGAATTCTGCAGGACTTGCTACATTTTGAGAGGTTCATAGGATTGTTTGGTATACTTCATATGGTATGAATATAGGACTAGGAATACTTTACTTCTCCCTAGTAAATTTAATTCTGTACAAGGAGTACCTTGAAAGAATATAGGAACACTTGTTTAATGATCTGTGGTTTTGTCACTAGCATTCTGGTCCCATTGTATTTTTCCCATTTTTAATAAATTAATTTTTTTTTCCCCCCCCCCTCTCTCCCGCAGCCTGTCAAATGCATTATCACTCATCAGAATGGTAGCCAAGAGACAATCTACTTAAATCAAACATTCAATGAATCACAGATTGAGTGGTTCCAGGCTGGCAGCGCTCTCAACCGCATGAAAGAGCTTCAGAAATAAGACATCGGATTCTTTTTGACATTTTACATAGACTGTCATTCCCAGAATGATTAACCATTCTGATGTATTAATCGCGTACAAACTGCAGCACTTAAAACTATGTTCACCATCATTTTTACTACTCAATTATCTGTTCAGCCATAACTTTTTTTTTTTGGCTTCAGGAATAATCCTTTTTCTGTAACGTCCCAGTTCCATCTGGTCAGGTCCATTTCTTATATTTATTGCCAGATTTATTGTCAGACTGATCTTGCTACTGTGATGCTCTCCAGTTTGTGAAATGGTTACAAAGTGCCATGCTGCGCTATTAAACAAATATATTTTATCCAACAGACTTGTCAAAATAAAACTTCTGTGATCTAGATGTATTTTGTTTGGTTATTGGTTCATTCAAGCAGGTCACATTCTGGACGTTTAAATCTACATTATAATTATATAAGTGCATCCTTTTCTCTGAGGTGAGTGTATGTACTGTTCACCAATTTTCTCTTCCTATCAGAGCAGAAAGGCAGCGCATTGGCAGGCTTCAAAGACCTTGCCACCAAAACATGCACTTCAAGAATTTTTTTATGCATGTTTTCTTGTAAAAGCCTTGCTTGGGTACATAGTTAAAGGCTCTGAGGCTGCTGCTGGGCACCATCTTGAACTTGAGGTCTGCAAGCTCAGCTGTCACTCAAGCAACCTTATATTCTCTATTGCCCTTGCCTGGGAACTACATATGTTTTATATAGGGCGGTGAAGGACATTGACCAGCACAGAGACACTCCTTAAAGAGGACTAATACATTTAAGGGACGAGGGGGCTGTGCTAGGGATTGTCTAGCCACAAATATATCCTTTTTATTTTTCATTTTTTTTACCACTTGCTTACTTTAAGTGCCTTAAACCCCCCTCCTGTCCAGACAAATTTTCAGCTTTCAGCGTTGTTGCACTTTGAATGACAATTGCATGGTCATGCTACACTGTACCCAAATTACTTTTTTTATATATATTTTTTTTCCCCCTCAAATAGCTTTCTTTTGGTATTTGCTCACCTCTGCGGTTATTTTTTGTTAATTGAAAGACTTGAATTTTATATTTTGTTATAAAATTTTGTAAACAGGTAATTTTTTTTTTTTTCTCCTTCAATAATGTATGCTGATGAGGTGGCAGCGATGGGCACTGATTGCTTACACTGATAGGCAGCACTGACAGGTGGCATTGATAGGTGGCACTCATGGGCATTGATAGGTGGCACTCATGGGCATTGATAGGTGGCACTCATGGGCATTGATAGGTGGCACTCATGGGCATTGATAGGTGGCACTCATGGGCATTGATAGGTGGCACTCATGGGCATTGATAGGTGGCACTCATGGGCATTGATAGGTGGCACTCATGGGCATTGATAGGTGGCACTCATGGGCATTGATAGGTGGCACTCATGGGCATTGATAGGTGGCACTCATGGGCATTGATAGGTGGCACTCATGGGCATTGATAGGTGGCACTCATGGGCATTGATAGGTGGCACTCATGGGCATTGATAGGTGGCACTCATGGGCATTGATAGGTGGCACTCATGGGCATTGATAGGTGGCACTCATGGGCATTGATAGGTGGCACTCATGGGCATTGATAGGTGGCACTCATGGGCATTGATAGGTGGCACTCATGGGCATTGATAGGTGGCACTCATGGGCATTGATAGGTGGCACTCATGGGCATTGATAGGTGGCACTCATGGGCATTGATAGGTGGCACTCATGGGCATTGATAGGTGGCACTCATGGGCATTGATAGGTGGCACTCATGGGCATTGATAGGTGGCACTCATGGGCATTGATAAATGGCACTGTGGGCACAATGACAGGTGGCACTGGCAGGGGGTACTCAATTGCACAGTGGAGGCAGATGTGCCTCCTTCCTCTTCGGGACCGATGTCCCTTTAACATAAGCCAGTGATCGGCTTTATTTTTTCTCCTCATGCTGTCAGCTCGAGGGAAAAAAAAACCAGAGCTTTCGTTTACATCATGTGATCAGCTGTCATTGGCTGACAGCTGATCACATGGTAAGGGGCGGGGACCAGCCCCTTACTAGGGTCTCCGTGACTCGGTGATCACAGTGCGCCCTGCAGGGTGCGAGCAATGGAGGACGTCCTATGACGGCTTCCTGGAAATTGAGATCCGTGCTGTAGCTGTCATTCGGCTATGGCCCAGACCTCAAGTGGTTAAATCAGTTCAAAGGCACATTGCCCATGTAGTGCTTTTCCTTACTAGAAAATGTATTCAAGTAAGGCAGGTAAAATACTTGCTTTTCCTGTGCTTTTTACTTGCAATTTTTAAGTTGGTGACAGGGTCTCTAAAGTTTTCAGAGGCTGTCCTCTTTGAGGGCTGAGAACATGCTGCTGGAAAAGTGTAAAACTATCCATTAACCAAGTCTTCAGGCAGAGTGGAAACAAAAAACACAAATATGCAGGAAGGAGAAATAAAATTAACACAAACACGTGAAATTGCGGACTTTCCAAAAAGTCTTAATAGCTGTGGTGCAAAACTGTAAGTTTCTTCTTTTGTCTCTGAATCTAGACACTGAAAATTCTGAGTGGGCATATTGCATCTAGAAATGTTAAATTGATCCATACAGGCTAAATACCTGCAGTGCAAATCTCCAACCTTTTCACGTTCTTTAGGCTTGTTTCACACAGGGGCGGTGCGGGCGGCGGCGGTAAAGCAGCTCTATATTTAGCGCTGCTTTACCGTCGTTTTAGCCGCAGTATGCGGCCGCTAGCGGGGTGGTTTTAACCCCCGCTAGTGGCCGAAAAAAGGGTTAAACACCCCCCCCCCCGCATCGGCACTTTGCCAGCTGTATCCCCGCTGTGTCCCATTGATGCCAAAGATGCTGCTAGCAGGACGTTTTTTTTTTTTTACCGTCCTGCTAGCGCACTGCTCCAGTGTGAAAGGACCAGTTTTTTTTTCAGGAGCTATATAGGCGCTATTTTTAGCACTGTAGCTCCTGAAAAACGCCCTAGTGTGAAAGGGGCCAAGTCTCTGAATCAAGGCACTGTTTTTATTGCTTCACTCATTCACTCAAATTGCAGCCTGTCCATACAGGCTTTATATCTGTGGTACTAAACTGTAAAATGTTCATGTCGGTCTCTGAATCAAGATGCCATGTAAAATGCTTGCTAAATAACTCAAGAGAAATTGAAGCATGCCCATATAAGCGTTGTGAATACTTTCCGGATGCACAAACCAATGAGATTGTAAACTTTCACGCAAAACTAAATAATTTACATTGGATTTGGGTTATTTTACCAGTTAACCACTTGCTTACTGTGCACTTAAACACCCTTCCTGCCCAGACCAATTTTCAGCTTTCAGCGCTCTCGCACTTTCAGTGACAATTGCGCGGTCATGCAATGCTGTAACCAAATAAATTTTTATCATTTTGTTCGCACAAATAGAGCTTTAGTTTGGTGGTATTTATTCGCGACTCAGTTTTTTTATTTTTTGCGATATAAGCGAAAACATAGCGGAAATTTTGAAAAAAAAACAATATTTTCTCCTTTCTTTTTTAAAAGAAATCCAATAAAATCTAATTTTGTCATAAATTTAAGCCAAAATGTATTCTGCTACATGTTTGTAAAAAAAATTCTGTTAAGTGTATAATAATTGGTTCGCGTGATCACAGACATATGTACGCAAATGATCATGTAAAAGGGGTGTGCAGGTGATCACGGACATGTGTGCAGATAATCATTGGCACATGTTATTTTACTGGGACATATGTGAGGGACATGTGGTTTGGGGACATGTGTGGTTTACTGTGGGAACCCTAGACTGGTGATCAGCGAGTAAAAAACATCTAATACTCACTGATCACCAGCCGGCTGCAGCGATCCGCTCTCCTCTCCTCACCGACTACTTCCGTGTGAGGAGACGAGGGCCGATTGCCTAGCAACCGGCTGTTTGTTTACATCACATGACGGCTGTGATGTGACACGGCCGTCATGTGATCAGGAGGGCCAATCACCGAGCCTCCTGCCGATCCGAGATGCGCCGTGTCCGGGTGACACGGCTGCATTGGGATTGCGCCGCTGCGCGGGCACGCGCCATCCCTCTACTTCTGAAGGATGTTCCTGAACGTCTGATCAGAAGTAGGCGACTCCCACCCGGCCGTATATGTACATTGGCCGGGTTGGAAGTGGTTAATCTACGATCTCTATTGTGTGTGTGTGTGTGTGTGTGTGTGTGTGTGTGTACGTGTACAGTGCATCTGGAACTTTTTCAACGTGTGTGTTTTTTTTTTTTTTAACAGCCTTATTCTGAAACTGCAGAATTTTGGAAGAAAATAATGAATTTAATCAAACAAACTCCATAATGACAATGTGAAAGATGTTTGTTTAAAATCTTTGCAAATTTATAAAAAAATAACATGTACATAGATAATCGGTCCTTGCCATGACACTCAAAATTGAGTTTGGGTGCATCCTGTTTCCACTGGGCATCTTTGAGATGTTTCTACAACTTGATTGGAGTCTTCCTGTGGTAAATTTAGTTGATTTAGAAAGGCACACACCTGTCTAAGATCCCACAGTTAACATTGCATGTCAGTACAAACCAAGCCATGAAGTCCAAGGAATTGTCTGTAGACCTCAGACAGCATTGTATTGAGGCACAGATCTAGGGAAGGGTACAGAAAAAATTTCTGCAGCATTCAAGGTTTTGATCGGGGGTGGGAGAGGCCTTTTTCGGGAGGTGACTGTTATGCCTGCGTTTATCTATTAAGTTCTTGTGGTAAAATTAAGGAAGACTAGACTTCTGAAGTGTATTAATGCTTTACTAAACAGGGAAAAATCTGCACATACAAACTGTAGGATGAACAATACAATACAACTTATAGCTTCACATATAAGCATGTATAATATGTACACATTAAGTAAACTAAACAATTACTCAACTTAGGGGTCAAGATGTCCTCCATGGTCCTTTGCTCAGTCCAACTCACAAAAGCGTCTCCAACGTTCTCCAGTTCCTGGAAGCCATGTGTTTTTCTCTTTGTCCTCCAAACACCAACTGTCCCCTCTTTTCCCAAAACACATGTCTCTTTCCAACCCTCTCCATGCCCATCCCCCCACTTCCTGCAAACACCAACTCATCTTCAATACCTGGCTATCTGGTTTATTTACATATCAATGGAGGGGGAAGAGGCCTTCTGTGGACATGCTGTTACTAAATCTAAAACTCTATATTATTGCAATAAAGTCACTATACAAATGCCCATAGCAACACATACCACCTCTTGACTTTATAGGATAATATAGGAAACTTCTTCAAGCCTTTTGTCCAGGAAAGGGCAAAATAAACCCCCCGTATAAATGGGAGGAACAAATTCCCTTTCGACCCCCATCTTGTGGGCGGTCAGACGATTGGTTTGTCCCTGGAAGGCTGACTTTTGAGCAGGGTTAACAATGTCTTTTGGCAGTTTGTAAAGAAAGTCCCAGATGAAAAGTCTCTTTTCTTCTTGGTCATAAGGAAAATGCTCAGATGGAAGTCCACTCCAATTCAGCCACCTTTTCTCAGGCTCTCTTCTGGTCTGTCTCCTCCCATCCAGTATGGTCATCTGCTCTGCCTGCCCCACCTCTCGATGCTCAATACCTGAAAAGAGTAAGAGACAAAGCAGATTATATGTTCCTTCCAACTGTGCCTAAAAACATAGCTCACTGCTCACATTTCTCTATCTGCCCATTTCTAACTGCAAAACTATTGTAGGGTGCCCACTGTTGCCTTGAAATACTTTCACGGAAAGGCATTGACTTCCAACGTAACGAATAAACTTGCATGTCTCTCCGTGCTGTCCTGGGAAGCACACAAGCTTGCTGTTGTTCAGCCTTCACAGCATGGCACATTTTTGCAAAATGCCCCATTTTATGGCAACAGAAACACTTAATGTGACTGAATCTACCATTCCCAACCATTTGCTTCCACTTCTTAAACAATGCTGGTGTAGGAATCCCATCTATTTCCTCTCTAGGGACCCCCACCTTAAGTAAATCAATCCACATGTGTCTCCTGGAGATCATAGGCCTTGCCGTCCTTGTATCTGACTCAACTCGGTCATTTGAGCTGATCAAATCCTCTGCTTCCCGGTTATGAGAAGTAACAGTGGCACATGTCCTACTTCTGCTTACAGGCTTTGGGCCTTTGTCCTTTGTTAGGGCATCATTAGATTTGGTCATGAGGGCTGCACACCACTCATTCAAATCTTCAGCTCGGCCTACAGGGGTTTGAACACACTTCAAAGCCACTGCAGGTTTAACTTTGATTACCCTCCTTTCTAAATCTTTTTTTCTTGCTTGCAGTTTCTTCCAAACACTTGGATGCCACTGCAAGCTGCTCCTTCAGTAAATCTCTTTCTAATTCCGCCTTTTCCCTCTTTTCAGATTCAATATGTAGAGCATGCAGGAAGTGCAAACCAAACACAGCAACTGCCCGCATCTCTCCCTTACTGAACCCAAAACTTTTGAGACTAAAATCTGAGGAAAGATCACAGACTCCATCCCCCCAAGCTCTGTTCAAAGGAGACGCATATCTAGCTAGCTCCTTTGCAACAGGCATCCACTGACTATTTCTGGCCCAGATAGGAAGGGTGCACGCCTTCAAGTCCTCCTGGACACCAGAAATCTTTGCAGCCTTACTCCTCCTAAACAGTGTACGCAGCATTTTTCCCCCAGCACAAGCAACAAAACACACAATATAAAACAGGTCTGCTTCAGTTGAAATTTTAGCAAAAATCACGGCCGAGCCCCCAAATGTTTTGCCTGCGTTTATCTATTAAGTTCTTGTGGTAAAACCAAGGAAGACTAGACTTCTGAAGTGTATTAATGCTTTACTAAACAGGGAAAAATCTGCACATACAAACTGTAGGATGAACAATACAATACATCACAACTTATAGCTTCACATATAAGCATGTATAATATGTACACATTAGGTAAACTAAACAATTACTCAACTTAGGGGTTAAGATGACTTTCATAGTTCCTTGTTCTCACAAACGCGTCTCCAAACGATCCAGCTCCTGGTAGCCATCTTGTCCTTCCAAACACCAACTGTCCCTCTCTCCCAAAACACATGTCTCTTTCAAACCCTCTCCATGCCTCCCCCACCCACTTCCTGTAAACACCAACTTCCTCTGCTCA
This sequence comes from Lithobates sylvaticus, assembly GCA_028564925.1. Taxonomy (NCBI): domain Eukaryota; kingdom Metazoa; phylum Chordata; class Amphibia; order Anura; family Ranidae; genus Lithobates; species Lithobates sylvaticus. The sequence continues at coordinate 78,998,113 of CM053032.1, forward strand.
TCTTCTATCTGGTTTATTTACATATCAATGGAGGTGGAAGAGGCCTTTGTAGACATATGCTGTTACTAAATCTAAAACTCTATATTATTGCAATAAAGTCACTATACAAATGCCCATAGCAACACAGTGACTAAGAAACTGATGGAGCGCCAGCATTTCTCTGGTGCTGCAGAGATGGTTCTCCTCGCTCTACAATCAGGCCTGTATGAATACTGCCCAACTTTTTGAGATGAGAATGAGTGACGCTTATCCGCAAAAGTATGCGGACATAGGACTCACCCATGGTCATGCCCCCTTAAAGGAGAATTGTACAAAAAAACAAGATTGGTTAAACCCACAAGTGTGTTTGTTTTTTTTAAAACCACTACTCTTCCTTTATATTGGCTTTTTGGAATTTACAAATGCAGCAATTTAGAAATCAGATGAAAGGTTTAGTGCTGGAAAACATATATTTTTGATAGATAAAAAGTGCATTTTATATACGGCTATATAGATCAGACCAAAATGAGGGATATAGCTCCCAACTGTCCCTGATTTGGAGCAATGCTGTATGGTAGAGTGGCCAGACAGAAGGCACTCAGTAAAAGGCTCATGACAGCCCACCTGGAGTTTGCCAAAAGGCACCTGAAAGACTCTCAGTTTGTGAGAAACAAAGATCCTGAATGGCAAGTGTCATGGCTGGAGGAAAGCAGGCACCACTCCTCACCTGGCCAATACCATCCCTACAGTGATGCATGATGCTGTGGAGATGTTTTTCAGTGGCATGAACTAGGAGACTAGTCAGGGTTGACAACTCTGTTAATGTCCTTGAGTGGCCCAGGCAGAGCCCAGACTTCAACCTGATTGAACATCTCTGGAGAGATCTGATGATCCCCATTCAACCTGATGGCGCTTGATCGGTCCTGCAAAGAAGAATTTGAAAAACTGCCCAAAAATAGGTGTGCCAAGCGTCTTGTAGCATCATACTCAAAAAGATTTGAGGCTATAATTGTTGCCAAAGGTGCTTCAAAGTATTGAACAAAGGCTGTGAATACTTGTGTACATGGGATTTTTTTTTTTTTTTTTTTTTTCAAGTTTTAATAAATCTGCAAAGATTTCAAATAAACTTCTTTCATGTTATCATGGGGTATTGTTTGTAGAATTTTGAGGAAAATAATGAATGTAATCCATTTTGGAATAGGGCTGTAACTTAACCACCTGAGATCCGCGCTATAGCCAAATGACGGCTACAGCGCGGATCTGATGTGCCGGGACGACGTCTATTGACCCCTTACCATGTGATCAGCTGTCAGCCAATGACAGCCGATCATGTGATAATAACCGAGCCGGTAATCGGCTTTCTTTTCCTGCTCGCGCTGACAGCGCGAGGAGAAAAAAAAAAAAAAGCTGATCACCGGCGGCAGTTAGAGGGACATCAGTCCCTCACTGCAATATGCCCAGGGTCCATGGTGCCCACATTTGCCAAATAAAAGTGCCCACAGTGCCAGTGCTGCACATTCAGTATCACCTACCAGTGCCATCTTTGCTGTGCCCATCAGTACCGACTTATCTGTCCCCACCAGTGCAGCCTATCAGTGCCCACCAGTGCCGCCTCATCAGTGCATATCAATGAAGCAGATAAATTACCTATTTGCAAAATTTTATAACAAACTAAACATGATTTTATTTTATTTTTTTAATTTTCCATCTTTTTTTATTTGTTTAGCAAAAAATAAAAACCCCAGCTGTGATTAAATACCACCAAAAGAAAGCTCTATTTGGGGGGAAAAAATTGTAAAAATTTCATTTGGGTACAGTGTTGTATGACCGCGCAATTGTCATTCCAAGTGCGTCAGCGCCGAAAGCTGAAAATTGGTCTGGTCACGAAGGGGGTTTAAGTGCAAAGTAATCAGGTGGTTAACAAAATTTGGAAAAAGTGAAGCGCTGTGAATATCTTCCAGATGCACTGTATATTTGAAAATTGATCAACCTCGATGTACTAACTAATTTGCTGAGGCTGTAAAAATGCCAGAACAAATACCCCTGACCCCTTTTTCTGGAACATAGACCGTGCAAAGTATTTAGTAAGAGATTAAATTAAATCTTGACAAATGTGAGAATTTTGGCGTGCATTTGTATTCAGCCCTCCTGAGTCAACTTTGTAGAACCAGACCCCCTCCACCCCCCCCCCCCCCCCCCCCCTTCACTTCAAGTCCTTTTTTTTTTTTTTTGTTTTGCGTATGTCTACCATATTTGCCCATTTTTGCAAAATAGCTCAAGCTCTGATTGGATGGAGGGCGTTTTGTGAATAGCAATTTTCAAGTCTTGCCACAGATTCTCAATTGGATCTAGGACTGGATCATTTGAACACATGAATATGCTTTGATCTAAACATTTCCATTGTAGCTCTAGGTGTATGCTTAGGGTCATTGTCTTGCTGGAAGGTGAACTTCTGCCCCAGTCTCAAGTTTTTTTGCTTCCCTGTCCCTGCTGGAAAAAAAGCATCCCTGCAACATGATGCTGCCACCACGTTTCACTGTGGGGATGGTGTGTTCAGGGTCATGTGGAGTGCTAGTTTTCCACCACATATTGCGTTTTGCTTTTAGGCCAAAAAGTTCAATTTTGGTCTCCTGACCAGTGCGCCTTCCATCCATGGCTTCTCGCAAACTGCAAATGGGACTTCTTGGAGCTTTCTTTCAACAATGACTTTCTTCTTGCCACTCTTCCATAAAGTCCAGATTTGTGGAGTGTGCAACTAATAGTTGTCCTGTGGACAGATTCTCCCACCTGAGTTGTAGATCTCTGCGGCTCCTCCAGAGTTATCATGGGCCTCTTGGTGTTATGCCTGCGTTTATCTATTAAGTTCTTGTGGTAAAACCAAGGAAGACTAGACTTCTGAAGTGTATTAATGCTTTACTAAACAGGGAAAAATCTGCACATACAAACTGTAGGATGAACAATACAATACATCACAACTTATAGCTTCACATATAAGCATGTATAATATGTACACATTAGGTAAACTAAACAATTACTCAACTTAGGGGTTAAGATGACTTTCATAGTTCCTTGTTCTCACAAACGCGTCTCCAAACGATCCAGCTCCTGGTAGCCATCTTGTCCTTCCAAACACCAACTGTCCCTCTCTCCCAAAACACATGTCTCTTTCAAACCCTCTCCATGCCTCCCCCACCCACTTCCTGTAAACACCAACTTCCTCTGCTCATCTTCTATCTGGTTTATTTACATATCAATGGAGGTGGAAGAGGCCTTTGTAGACATATGCTGTTACTAAATCTAAAACTCTATATTATTGCAATAAAGTCACTATACAAATGCCCATAGCAACACATACCACCTCTTGACTTTATAGGATAATATAGGAAACTTCTTCAAGCCTTTTGTCCAGGAAAGGGCAAAATAAACCCCCCGTATAAATGGGAGGAACAAATTCCTTTTCGACCCCCATCTTGTGGGCGGTCAGACGATTGGTTTGTCCCTGGAAGGCTGACTTTTGAGCAGGGTTAACTATGTCTTTTGGCAGTTTGTAAAGAAAGTCCCAGATGAAAAGTCTCTTTTCTTCTTGGTCATAAGGAAAATGCTCAGATGGAAGTCCACTCCAATTCAGCCACCTTTTCTCAGGCTCTCTTCTGGTCTGTCTCCTCCCATCCAGTATGGTCATCTGCTCTGCCTGCTCCACCTCTCGATGCTCAATACCTGAAAAGAGTAAGAGACAAAGCAGATTATATGTTCCTTCCAACTGTGCCTAAAAACATAGCTCACTGCTCACATTTCTCTATCTGCCCATTTCTAACTGCAAAACTATTGTAGGGTGCCCACTGTTGCCTTGAAATACTTTCACGGAAAGGCATTGACTTCCAACGTAACGAATAAACTTGCATGTCTCTCCGTGCTGTCCTGGGAAGCACACAAGCTTGCTGTTGTTCAGCCTTCACAGCATGGCACATTTTTGCAAAATGCCCCATTTTATGGCAACAGAAACACTTAATGTGACTGAATCTACCATTCCCAACCATTTGCTTCCACTTCTTAAACAATGCTGGTGTAGGAATCCCATCTATTTCCTCTCTAGGGACCCCCACCTTAAGTAAATCAATCCACATGTGTCTCCTGGAGATCATAGGCCTTGCCTTCCTTGTATCTGACTCAACTCGGTCATTTGAGCTGATCAAATCCTCTGCTTCCCGGTTATGAGAAGTAACAGTGGCACATGTCCTACTTCTGCTTACAGGCTTTGGGCCTTTGTCCTTTGTTAGGGCATCATTAGACTTGGTCATGAGGGCTGCACACCGCTCATTCAAATCTTCAGCTCGGCCTACAGGGGTTTGAACACACTTCAAAGCCACTGCAGGTTTAACTTTGATTACCCTCCTTTCTAAATCTTTTTCCTTGCTTGCAGTTTCTTCCAAACACTTGGATGCCACTGCAAGCTGCTCCTTCAGTAAATCTCTTTCTAATTCCGCCTTTTCCCTCTTTTCAGATTCAATATGTAGAGCATGCAGGAAGTGCAAACCAAACACAGCAACTGCCCGCATCTCTCCCTTACTGAACCCAAAACTTTTGAGACTAAAATCTGAGGAAAGATCACAGACTCCATCCCCCCAAGCTCTGTTCAAAGGAGACGCATATCTAGCTAGCTCCTTTGCAACAGGCATCCACTGACTATTTCTGGCCCAGATAGGAAGGGTGCACGCCTTCAAGTCCTCCTGGACACCAGAAATCTTTGCAGCCTTACTCCTCCTAAACAGTGTACGCAGCATTTTTTTCCCCCAGCACAAGCAACAAAACACACAATATAAAACAGGTCTGCTTCAGTTGAAATTTTAGCACAAATAACGGCCGAGCCCCCAAATGTTTATCCCGGACGAGCCCCCAAATGTTATGCCTGCGTTTATCTATTAAGTTCTTGTGGTAAAACCAAGGAAGACTAGACTTCTGAAGTGTATTAATGCTTTACTAAACAGGGAAAAATCTGCACATACAAACTGTAGGATGAACAATACAATACAACTTATAGCTTCACATATAAGCATGTATAATATGTACACATTAAGTAAACTAAACAATTACTCAACTTAGGGGTCAAGATGTCCTCCATGGTCCTTTGCTCAGTCCAACTCACAAAAGCGTCTCCAACGTTCTCCAGTTCCTGGAAGCCATGTGTTTTCTCTTTGTCCTCCAAACACCAACTGTCCCTCTTTCCCAAAACACATGTCTCTTTCCAACCCTCTCCATGCCCATCCCCCCACTTCCTGCAAACACCAACTCATCTTCAATACCTGGCTATCTGGTTTATTTACATATCAATGGAGGGGGAAGAGGCCTTCTGTGGACATGCTGTTACTAAATCTAAAACTCTATATTATTGCAATAAAGTCACTATACAAATGCCCATAGCAACACACTTGGCTGCTTTTCTGGTTAATGCTCTTCTTGCCCGGCCTGTCAGTTTAGGTGGACAGCCATGTCTTGGTAGGTTTGCACTTACAATTTGCAATACTTTTTCCATTTTCGGATGATGGATTGAACAGTGCTCCGTGAGATGTTCAAAGCTTGGGATGTTTTATTTTTTATATAACCTAAACCTGCTTTAAACTTTTCCACAACTTTATCCCTGACCTGTCTGGTGTGTTCCTTGGCCTTCGTGATGCTGTTTGTTCACTAATGTTCTCTAACAAACTTCTGAGGGCTTCACAGAACCGCTGTATTTATACTGAGATTAAATTACACACAGCTGGACGCTGCTTTCAAAAGTCACCTAATTGGTAAATAATTTGGTTCCACTAGATTTTAGTTGGGGGTATCAGAGTAAAGGGGGCTAAATATAAATGCACACCACGCTTTTCAGATAAATGATTTTAAATTTTTTTGAAAAATAAATATAATTTTCCTTCCACTTCACAATTGTATGTGCCGCTTTGTGTTGTCCTATCGCATAAAATCCCAATAAAATACATTTATGTTTTTGATTGTACCATGACAAAATGTGGAAAATGCCAAGGGGTATGAATACTTTTTCAAGGAACTGTATGCATACATGTATGTACAGTATCTCACAAAATGGGTACACCCCTCACATTTTTGTAAATATTTAAACTTTTCATGTGACAACACTGAAGAAATTACACTTTGCTACAATGTAAAGTAGTGACTGTACAGCTCGTATAACAGTGTAAATTTGCTGTTTCTTCAAATTAACTCAACACACAGCTATTAATATCTAAACCGCTGCCAACAAAAGTGAGTACACCCTTGAGTGAACATGTCCAAATTGGGTCCAATTAGCCATTTTCCCTCCCTGATGTCATGTAATTTGTTAGTGTTACAAGGCCTCAAGTGTGTTCAATTTGGTGTTTATCGTGGCAAAGAACTCTGAGGGTCTGAAAAAAATTAATAAATAGTTGCTCTATATAAAGATGGTCTAGGCTATAAGAAGATTGCCAAGACCCTGAAACTGAGCTACAGCATAGCGGTCAAGACCATACAGCAGTTTAATAGGACAGGTTCCACTCAGAACAGGGCTGAGCACTGTTCAATCCATCATTTGAGTATGGCCATCCACCTAAACTGACAGGCCAGGCAAGGAGAGCATTCATCGGAGAAGCAGCCAAGAGGCTCATGGTAACTCTGGAGGAGCTGCAGAGATCCGCAGCTCAGGTGGGAGAGTCTTGCACTCCACAAATCTGGCCTTTTATGGAAGAGTGGCAAAAAGAAAGCAATAAGAAGTCCCGTTTGCGGGAAGCCATTTGGAGGACACCGCAAACAGATGACACCTAAATTGAACTTTCTGGCCTAAAAGCAAAACACTATGTGTGTTGGAAAACTAACACTGCACATCACCCTGAACACACCATCCCCACTGTGACACATGGTGGTGGCAGCATCATGTTGTGAGGATGCATTTCTTCAGCAGGGATAGGGAAGCTGGTCAGAGTTGATGGGAAGATGGATGGAGCCAAAGACAGGGCAATCTTAGAAGAAAACCTGTAATGCCGCGTACACACGGTCGGAATTCTCGTCGGAAAAAGCTCTGATGGTTTTCCCGTCGGAATTCCGCTCAAACTGTCTTGCCTACACACGGTCACATCAAATTCTGACGGTCAATAACACCATGGCATACAACACGTTCGACTGCACTATAAAAGGGAAGTTTAATGCTTCTGAGCATGCGTCAAATTGTTTCCGAGCATGTGTCGGAATTTTGCGTGTAGGAATTGCATACAAACGATCGGAAAATCTGATAGAAAGGTTTTCCGTTGGAAAAATTAAGAACAGGTTCTCAATCCAAACTCCGTCGTAAATTCCGACAGAAAAAGACTGGTGGGCATACACACGGTCGGAAAATCCGATGAAAAGCTCCCATCGGTCTGTTTCCATCGGAAATTCCGACCGTGTGTACGCGGCATAAGTCTGCAAAAGACTTGAGACTGGGGCAGAGGTTCACCTTCCTGCAACACAACGACCCTAAACATACAGCCAGAGCTACAATGGAATGGTTTAGATCAAAGCATATTCATGTGTTATAATGGTCCAGTCAAAGTCCAGACCTAAATCCAAATGAGAATCTGTGGCAAGACTTGAAAATTGCTGTTCACAGATGCTCCCCATGCAAACTGACAGAGCTTGAACTATTTTGCAAAGAAGAATGGGCAAAAATGTCACTCTAGATGTGCAAAGGTGGTAGAGACATCCCCAAAAAACTTACAGCGAACGGTGGTTCTACAAAGTATTTTCTCAGGAGGCTGAATAAAAATGCACGCCACACTTTTCAGATATTTATTTGTAAACAATTTTGAAAACCATTTATCATCATTTTCTTGTAACATGACAAAACAATGTGGACAATTTCAAGGGGTATGAATACTTTTTTAAGGCACTGTATTTATGTAGTTTTGTATACAATTTATGATGAGGTTTAAAAATAAAATGTATATAATTGCAGGTCCATAAGTATATCAGCAGTGCACTGTCATTTGCAATTATACATTACACATTTTTTTGGGGTTGTACTGTATATTTGTTATAACATAATACAAGTTATAATAAATATTTATATTATAATCTATATACATTTAAACCTTATCAAAATTTTGAATGGCTGCAGATTATCTTATCTTGGTTGGTCAAAACTACTCAGGAGGCATATTCCCTAGCAGAACATCCCCTTCTACTAGAAGTATGTGAAAGTCTCAATAGTTGAGCTTGTTCAAACAAAATGGTCAATTGCTATTAGATGGATGTAGTTGCTTTCCCATCTACCTACAGTACTTTGTTGATCTCCTCTCATTTTTGACCCAATTAAGTTTATCAGCAGTATATGAGTTGTCTTATTTGGTCCCTCCCTTATTAGATACAGCTATATCCTGCGACAATGATGACATAAAGAGACCAGGAATACTGAAAGTTGTTAAAGTAGTTCTAAAGGCTCAAGGTTTCTTATCTTCAATACCTACATGAGCCCCACCTCGATCCAGCAATGTGCACAAGTACCTCGGCTCTCCAGAAACTCTGCCTCCTCATTTGGCTCCCGCGGCTGTCAATCACAACCACTGAGCCAATCAGGAGAGAGAGGGCAGGGTGTCTATTGCAATCTGCTTGTTCTGGGAAAACTCGTGGGGGGCCAGGAGTGCCGGAGAATCGGGGCTGCTTTGTGCAAAATCATTGCCATATGCCAGGTTTGTTTTTAAAGAGACTTTAATGTCACTTTAAGTATTAACAAATACTGTAATTTTGCCTTCCTGGCTTATCTTCAGGTCAGGATATATTTTGTGTTGTGTGTCAATGATGGCAATGCAGTGGTGCTCGGTTTGAATTATTTTATGGGCTAGCTAGGGGTGGTCCTATGGGGTCAGGGGAGGTGCTAACCCATCAACATGCTGACATTAAAGCAGAACTTTACCCATAATAACGTGATAAAATAATGTGCTTTAGCAAGGAACATACATTCCACATCAATAATTAAGCTACCAAAATGTGTGTGTGCTGTAAATTGCCTCCAGCATTGCTAATGTTTCTTTCTGCTGGAGGCTGCCATTTTGCTGAAGCCCAGAGCCCCTAAACAGCAGTAAATCATAAAGCGAACATAAAGCCATGCATTTAACAGTTTAAAAAATGTTACATTCCTGGAATGCCGGTGATTGCTAACTGTTACATTTGCTTGTGCCCTCAACCAAACTGTCAAACCATCAATTTGCTGGTGTCATAACTGATTACATGTGCAGCACCATGGCAGTTGCAGATCAAATAGAGGCAGCTTCCTTGGCTGTAAAGGATAGGAGTTTAATTCCACTTTAAGTCTGGGTTCACACTGGTACGATAAATGCTCCAACATTGGGAGCACATGTCGCATTATGTGCATAAATCAATGGTTCCCTACGAGAGCCATCTTAACTGGTCCGACACAAGTCATTGAAGTCGGATCATTTTCTTAACTGATCCAACTTTGGCAAGTGACTTGTGCTCTGAGGATCTTGAAGGGGAACCCCATGCCAAAATTAAAAGGGAAAAAAAAAAGTACCTTCCAAGACTATACCAGACCCTTCTGTCTGGTATGGATTTTAAGGGGAAACCCCCATGCCCAAAAAAATGGCGTGGGGTTCCCCCCACCAAAATCCATACCAGACCCTTATCCGAGCACGCAGCCCGGCAGTCAGTAAAGGGGAGAAAGCGACGAGTGAGCATCCCCCCTCCTGAACTATACCAGGCCACATGCCCTCAACATGGGGGGCCCTACGCCCCCCCACCCCAAAGCACCTTGTCCCCATGTTGATGTGGACAGGGGCCTCTTCTGGACAACCCTAGGCGGTGGCCCCCAGATCCTGCCCACCCTATGTGAGTACGGGGTACTACCCATTACCCTAAAAAAAGTGTCAAAAATAAAAACAGTACACAGGTTTTTTGACAAAGTAATTTATTAAAGCAGTTCCCGCATCTCTTCTTCCGATGTCTTCTCCCTCGGTTGATGTCTTCTTTCTCCGGTACTAGTCCCTCCGCTGATGCCTTCTTCCACTGCCGCTTCTCTTCTCTCCGCTGTCTTCTGCCGACGCTCGCTCCCACTGTAATGCTAGGTCCGCCGTGTGTCATTACTTATATTGCCATGGGGCGTGGCCACCCAGTGACGTCACCCAGAGGCCCCGCCCATTCAACACCACCTTATTCCTATCCAAAACCAAAAATGTTGCTTGCAGCTTAAAGCGGTTGTATCCCCATTCTAAACATTTGCCCACCAGTGGTGCCAATTTTTGCTCATCAGTGCCACCTACCAGTGCCCATGACTGCCACCCATCAGTGCCACCTCTTAGTGCACCCCAGTACCACCTATCACTGTCCATCAGTGCCGCCTTATCATTGCCCATCAGTGCAGCCTTATCAGCGTACATCAATGAAGGAGAAAACTTTTTTTTTTGCTAAATTTTATAACAAAATAGAAAAACGTTTTTTTTTTTTTTTTTCAAAATGTTCGGTCTTTTTTCATATAAAAAAAAAACAGCAGTGATTAAATACCACCAAAAGAAAGCTTTATTTGTGGGGAAAAATGCTAAAAATTTCATTTGGGTACATTGTATAACCGTGCAATTGTCAAAGTGTGATAGCGCTGAAAATTTGTCTGGGCAGGAAGGGGGTTTACTATTGCAACTTTTACTATAGTTTTCAATAATCTCTTCTTACCTACTTGCTTTGCGAGTAATCTTACATTTTCCTTTTAAGGATGTCACCGGCGTATGTGCCGTTAACCCTAATTTTCCGGCAAGCTTATGCTGCGGAAAAATGCTGGGTCTATGCCGGCGCCGAGTCATTTCCTAGTGTTAGCGCCAGCCCCGACATCCCGTGATACTCCTTCCGCATTCTGAAGTAAGGCAGCAACAGGATCGGCTCAGATTCGCTGCACAAGGTTTCCGTAATAACCAGAAATGAAGACGAGGCTTGGATACGGCGAGTAATGCGCATGCGTGGGATTATGGCCAGGGAAAGCTACTGAGGGCAGAAATAAAGTACTAGACAGACGCGGAAGACCAGAGTTGCAATGGCGGTGGCTAACAGCAAGCTGGAGCGTTTACAAACTACATATTTATGATAGTAAGAAACATTTTGGAGCATAGTGTTTGTGGCTTGTTGATTGCAAACAACTAGTTGGATTTACATATTGCTTAAATATATCATCATCGGAGTTTACTACCGCTTTAAGAATGTCAGTTCACATACTTACCTTGCAGAGAAAGTGGCTGCAAGGAATACCACCTCGCGAGAGCAGAAAGAGGAATTTCTTTATTGGGTTTAAATGGAGGTTTCTTAACCCCAGAGAGAACCAAATTCAAATCCCACAACAAAACGGAGAAAACTACGTAGGGGAGTCCTTGTACAATGGTCTTAAAGTGGTTGTAAAGGCAGAAGTTTTTTTTTTTTTTTATCTTAATGCATTCTATGCATTAAGATAAAATGCCTTTTGTGTGCAGCAGCCTGAGACCCATCTCTGTCCAGCAATATCCACGAGTGTCTCGGCCGTCCAGGACTCTCCCTCCTGATTGACCGAGACACAGCAGACTGAGACACACTTAGCCAATCAGGAGAGAGGGGACGGGCTGAACCGCAGCTCCGTGTTGGAATATACACGGGGAGCTGCAGCTCCGCTTGGGTGCCCCATAGCAAGCTGCTTGCTGTGGGAGCACTCAACAGGAGGGATTGGGCGGGAGCACAGAAGAGGGACCAGAGAAGAGGATTAGGGCTGCTCTGTGCAAATCCACTGCACAGAACAGGTAAGTATAACATGTTTGTTATTTTATTATTTAAAAAAAAACAAGACTTTACAATCACTTTATAAAAATGATAAAAGGCCAAAGCTCTCTGAAACAAAACAGAGAAGGGCAGAAACGTGACCTTTAATAGTGCTGACAGCCAGACGCTGGTTCAGACCCAGCTGAATGATGTACAGGATTCGAGAAACTCCTAGAGTGCTATTTATCTACACCTGAGATGTACACAGTGGACAAGCTAGGAATGTGAAGTTCTGCCTAGTACAAAATCTGATCTACTTCTCGTGGGACTCTCTGATGGTTGATGTACGCCACTGCTGTAAATTTAGATTAGATGACTTCCCTGCAGAATGATCCATTGCTGCAAAGACAGACAGCTTACCCAGAGTTCCAGGATATTGATTCACCAGGCCAGGGAGAACCAAATCCCTGATCCAGGGATTTGAATGACTTGTCCCAGCATGACAGAATGTTGCATTGTAGGGGCCTGGAGTGAAACTGGGCACATGGGACTGCCAGGGGCCGGACTGGCCTACCGGGATACCGGGACATTTCCTGGTAGGCTGCCTGCCCTCGGGCCGATTTGAGCTGTGGCTGTAGCACTGCCCTCCCTCCTCCTCCCCTCTTGTGTAAATGTCACACACAGCGGGAGACCGCTGTGTTACAGAGCTGAGTCAGAAATGTTCAGCTGCACTGTGACATAAGTCCCGCCCTCCTCGTAGACCAGCTCATGTGATAGACGCAGTGTTCTGTCTATCACACAAGCTGGTCTAGGAGGGTGGGACTTTTGTCACAGCGCGGCCAAATATTTCAGACTCAGCTCCGAGACACAGCGGGAGATGCCCATTGTGCGTAATCCAGGCACTGACTGGTGAGGCTGCATGGACAGACACAGTCAGTGTAGTGAGGCTACATTGATGGGCACAGTGAGGCTGCAATGATGGACACAGTGAGGCTGCATGGACTGACACAGAGTCTGCAATGATGGGCACAGTGAGGCTGCAATAATGGGCACAGTGAGCCTGCAATGATGGGTACATTGAGGCTACATTGATGGGCAAAGTGAGGCTGCATTGATGGGCACTGGTGAAGCTGCATTGATCTCTTATGTTCGCAGTCTCTGACCATCTTGTGTACCATGTGTGCAGTCTCTGACCATCTCCTGTATCATGTCTACATTCTCTCGCCATCTTTAGTATCATATCCTCAGTCTCTAACCATCTGCTGTACCATGCTTGCAGCCTCTCACATCTCCTGTACAATGGCCGCAGCCTCTGACATCTTGACATCTCCTGTACCATGCCCACAGCCTTTGACATCTCCTGTACCATGCCCGCAGTCTCTGACATTTCCTGTACCATGCCCACAGCCTCTGACATCTCCTGTATCATGTTTGCATCCTCTGACCATCTCCTGTACTATGCCTGCAGCCTCTAACCATCTCTTGGATCATGTCCACAGCGTCTGAGCATCTCTTGTCTTATATCATCTCTGTAGTCTCTGAGGGAATCTGGAGAGGAGTCAAGAGTTGGAGCACCACCGGGATGGGGGTCATGGGATAAATCAGATGTGTGTGGACTGTGGAGAGGAGACTATAGGAAAACCAGAGCCACCAAGCTGGAGCCAACTGACTGAGCCCCTGCAAGGTGCACCTATGAGGAGGTCAGTGACAGCGCCGCCAGGCCAGTCTGCAGGGGGTCACTTACATCAGTAACCTATCCCCCTTACGTTAGTGTATTCTTTCTGCAGAAGGTGGTCTCTGGTCACCAGAACCCCCTCCCCCCCACATTCCCAGAGTCCCAGGTGTCCCCCTTGATGATTGCTCCACTTTTACCTGGAATTTGCTGTATATATATATATATATATATATATATCCCTAGCCCTATGTGCTTTTATATCTGTCTTATCTATATACAATACGCTCTTCAAATGTGCTTTAAAATGCATGGTTTTCCCTTTTATGAACAAGAAAATGATGAAAAATAAAATAAATATCTGCGCTAAAAACTAACCACAATTACATACAGCAGCTATGCACTATAACCCAGATAGTAAGCAAAAAGCAAATGTATAACAAAATAAGTGCAGCGCTATTGAAATAAACTAATGATAATAAAAAGTGATAATTAATATAGACATATTAAAGTGCATTAGTGCAAAAATCCAAAATAGTGAACCGTACAAATCAATGACAATAATTAATTCAAAAAAATGTATGTCAATAATGCACAAAATATTCATATGATGATATATTTAAATAAGTGGCATCAGTTCATACGGAATCTTTGTGCGTTGTAAGGTGAATGCATCCTGACTCCACAAAACCTCAGGGAGAGATGGGTGGACTCACAGCAGTATCCTAGTGCACGCGGAGGACGTGGTGGTAGGGGAAATCAGGGCCCCCGGTGTAACCAACAATCAGCATATGGGGGATCTCCCCCACCTTGGCGTTACACAGAGAGGAATCCCATACATCACACTGGTTTGGACTCACAAGGCCCCTATGATGTGAGGGACCGATACAGAGTTGACACTCATAACAGATATGCTCTCCTTGGTAATATTAGAGATTTAGAACCTAGGATCACCAATAATCATTCTGCACCCCATTCTTCATATAATCAATACCCTCAGGATCACCATTTCCAATGGGATTTTCAGGAGGGATCCAGAGGGGGACAAAAAAGAAATGGGGATGTGAGAGGGAGCAGAGGGGGGAGGTGTCTTCACCCCAAAAAGAAGGAGGACTTGGATGCAAGCAGTATCATCAACCTTAGTACTAAAGAGCTCTCCAGTTGACAATTCTTAATAAGAGATGGAAATATGCTCCACCTCGGAATCTGAGTAAGTTTCAGACTTTTATTGATATATAGAAGTACACACGCAAATTGAATATCAAGAGGTACATCTTAAGCAACCCCACTAGACAGTTGATGAGAGATTCATCAGCTATAGTGCACTCAGTCTTGTCAAATTCATCATTGTTCAACCCTCCAGGGAATGTTGCACCTAATATTAATGTTTTTAGGGATCTAGTCGTTAAGGATTTGGAAAGTTTAAGGCTGAGGCCTGCACAACTACAACATGACAATAAAATGAGATTACAAGCCTTGTGTAAGAGGAAAGACATAGTAGTTTGTCCCGCAGACAAGGGGGGAGGGGGGGGGGGGGCAATTGTGATCCTTTATAAAACATCCTATATGTAAAAAATGACCAGAATTTTGTCAAATACCAACGCTTACACTGCATTACTTATGGATCCCACAACTAAATTTAAAAGAGAATTGAAAGATCTTGTAGAAAAGGGTTTTGACATGGGGATTCTGAATAAAAAGGAAAAAGAGCATTTAGTGCCCTTGGCCCTACATCTGCCAATAATGTATTCACTACCTAAAGTTCATAAAACCCTTTCTAACCCCCCAGGTGACCCATCATCAGTGGTATAGATTCCATTACATCACATATTGGTAAATACATTTTTATATATAAATTTTATCTGCAGCCACTGGTGGTGGGTACCCCTTCATTTTTAAAAGATACCAAGCACGTTATCAATATTGTACGAAAGATCTGCAAAGACTTGGTAGCGGTACCCCTGAAATGTAAGGTTGGGTTTGTCCCGAGCCTCGTGCAGGAGGGTTTCCTTGGTGCGGTAATAGGTAAACTTGATGATTATTTTGCGGGGTGGTCCCTCGGATTTCTTGGGGCAGAGTGCCCGGTGGATGCGTTCGAATTCCAGCCTGTCAATGGGGATAGCTGGGACAAGTTCCTGGAACAGAGCCGTGGCAGTGGAGGTGAGGTCCATGACCGATTCAGGGATTCCCCACAAGCGCAGATTGCCCCTGCGAGCCCTGTTCTCAAAATCCTCCAGGTGTTATAGGGCCACATCAAGCTCTTTTTTGATGTCAGATGTCCTGTTCTTGGTTCTCCAGGACAGAAGCAGCGGCATCCATCTTGTCCTCCAGGTCATTGGTGCGGGAGCCGAGTTCCCTGATTTCCTTAGTGAGGTGGGTGACCAGCTTGGTGGTTGCTGCTGAGAGCTCTGCCTGCAGCAGGATCTTGGAGCGGGAGAGGAGATCAACATCCCGCAGTGACAGCTGCTGGAGCCGCCATCGGGTCCTTGCTCATAGCGGGAGACTGCTCCAGGTCCTCAGCTACAAGCTGGGAGAAGGGGTCCAGACTCTAGGCCGGGCTTCAAACATGGAGTCCGGTGGGGAGGCCCCAGGCAGTGTGTGGTCCGCTGTTCTCGAGTTGGATGCTCGCGTAAGCATTGCCCTTCACTCCACGGGACGCTCGGTAGCGGCGGCAGCTGTGGCAGCTGCCGGAGCTGTGGTGGGGGATGGGGACACCCTGTTATAATGCTTGCTGAGAGGCCGATGTGTCCGGGCAGTGAGGAGCGAGGTTAGGATGCGACCATCTCCGTTCGCTGCACACGAGTGCCTCCCGTTATCAATATTCTAAACACCATAGAGTGGCAACCATCTTATCTGTTGGTTTTTATGATGTTGCATCTTTATACACGTTGATTTCTCACCAATTAGGACATGATGCAGTACAACACTTTCTTCGTAGAGATTCTACCATCTCTACAACACAGATCCATTATGTATTAGAATTGTTGGATTTTTCAATGACCCACAATTATTTCTGGCACAATTTCCTCCAAGTTAAAGGTGTGGCCATGGGAGCCAAGTTTGCCCCAAGCATGGCCAATCTTTTTATGTCAAAATGGGAGAAGGATGTGATTCTACACAACAGGCATTCAGAGCTTGTTGTGTGGAAAAGATTCATTGATGATATAATTTTTGTCTGGGATGGAGATATCGAATCTGTTCAGGCTTTTCTGTCCCAGTTGAATGATAATGATAGAGGAATTTCCCTTACCCATGAGTTGAGTTCCACTGAGATCCATTTCCTGGACTTCAAGGTCTCAATACAAAATGGTAAGACTTCTACCTGTTTCAAGCAAACCGATAGGATTGGGTATATTTCTTTGGATTCTTGCCACCATGCCTCTTGGCTGACTGCCATACCTAAGGGGCAGTTCCTACGCTTAAAAAGGAACTGCTCTGACCCTGTTGAATATTTTAGAGAAGCCTCAGTATTGAGAACAAGATTCTTGGCTAAAGGCTATGATAGCAGGGTCTTGGACTGCCTCATAATAAAAATTTGTAATAGGGATCGTAACAAACTTTTGGGGGATAGAGTGGTGCCTGATGCCAATACGGAGGATTATAGCTTGGCCTTTTTTACCACTTTTTCTAGCCAACATTTGGCGATCAAAAGGATTATTAAAAAAACATTGGTCCATTATTAAGAATGATCGGGTTTTAGGCCCTCTTTTGTCAAATCATCCCCGTGTTATCTTTAGGGGGGCACCTAACCTAAGGAACTCAATAGCACCTAATGTCCCAGACCCTCCCACCAGACCAAATTTTTTTGGTGACTTTAAGGGTTACTATTTGTGTGGCAAGTGTCATGCTTGTAAAATCAATACTTTTCAAGGTAGAAGAATCATCAAATTCACACCAGCCGGTATAGGTCAAACTTACCCTATAAGAACATTGATTACATGTACCACAAAGTGTGTGGTCTACTTTCTCAGGTGGCCTAGAGTATGTGGGGCGCACTATTTCCATGTTGCATGTTAGATTGGGTGAACACATAGCGAATATCCGAAAGGGTTTTGATAAGCATAATATTTCAAAGCATTATGCTTTGAAACATAATTGTGACCCTTAAGGTACCGCTTTTGTGACTATTGAAAAATATGTACCCCACTGGCGTGGTAGTAATGGTAGGTGTAATATCTCTAGAACTGGAACAAACTGGATATTTATATTGGGGTCACATATTCCTGGGGGCCTCAACGTAGAGTGGGACATTAATAAGTTCCTTATTATAGCAGAACACGATAGATATATTATTATGTCTTCTCTTATACTGGCAGTGTATAGAAGCATGTTGTTCCAAATTCCCTTATTTTTCCTTTATATATATTTAATATAAACATTAAAGAAGCTATATATTTTTTACCCACAAGATGGCGATAACTTTATGCATTAACATGAGCGTGGTGTACTTTCGTTATTGTGAGCTCCTATTGTCTAAGGCAGGGATATGCAATTAGCGGACCTCCAGCTTCTGCAAAACTACAAGTCCCATCATGCCTCTGGCTATAAGTGTCATGCTTGGGGCTGTCAGAGTCTTGCGATGCCTCATGGTTATGAATAATTTACCTTTCAACGCACCAAGATTCCATGAAATTATGTCACTTATTTAAATATATCGTTATATGAATATTTTGTGCATTATTGACATACTGGACTTTTTTGAATTAATTATTGTCATTGATTTATATGGTTCACTATTTTGGATTTTTGCACTAATGCACTTTAATATGCAAGAAAATAATGATGTTATGCTGTTGGGCTGGTATAAAAATACCATGGGGCCGGTATGAAATTATTTCCAGTGCTGTTTTTTTTCCCCCAGTCCGGCCTGGGACTGCAACAGACAGAATGGATTCATGAAAGACAGAAGTTGTCAAACAAATCTGATTTCTTTTTATGAGGTAAGTAAAACCTTGGACAGAGGGGTGGCGGTGGACGTGGTATACTTGGATTTTGCAAAAGCATTCGATACAGTTTCCCACACATGGCTAATGTGTAAGGTAAAGTCTACAGACTTGGAAATATCAGTATGTAAATGGATAGAAAACTGGCTAAAAGACAGAATTCAGAGAGTAGTGGTTAATGATTCTTACTCTGAATGATCTAAGGTTATCAGTGCTGGGACCCTTACTTTTTAATATCTTCATAACTGATATAGGGTCAGGGATTAAAAGTACTATTTCAGTCTTTGCAGATGACACCAAGCTATGCAGAGGAATAACATCCTTACAGAATGTCTTCAATTTACAAGCCGACCTCAATGCTCTGTCTAATGTGGCAAATGAGGTGTAATATTGATAAATGTAAAGTTATGCACTTGGGGGCTAAAACTCTGCATGCATCATACATGCTAGGGGGAGTACAACTGGGGGGATCCATAATGGAGAAGGATCCCAGCCTCCCCCCGTGTGAAATGGTAAGGGGGTACTACCCCTACCATTTCACCAAAAAAGTGACAAAAGAGTTAAAAATGACAGGAGACGGTCTTTGACAATTCCTTTATTAAAGTCTTCTTTCTTCTGGTCTTCTTCCTTCTTCCTTTCTTCATCCTTCGGTTTCTTCATCTTTTTCCTCCATCTTCTTCTTCCTCCGATCCACTTCTTGGTCCGGTGTTCTCATCCGGCATCTTCCTCCATAGCGTCTCTTCTTCGTTGTCGGGCCGCTCCGCGCAATGGGAGGCTCCCGCTGTGTGATGCTTCTCTTCTTCTGACAGGTCTTATATAACGGAGGCCGGGGCCACCCGGTGACCCCGCCCCCCTCTAATGCATGGAACCGTCCCATTGCGTGGAGCGGCCCAACAACAAAGAAGAGACGCCGTGGAGGAAGATGCCGGACGAGAACACCGGACCAGGAAGCGTATTGGAGGAAGAAGAAGATGAAGGAAGAAGATGAAGAAACCGAAGGATGAAGAAAGGAAGAAGGAAGAAGACCAGAAGAAAGAAGACTTTAATAAAGGAATTGTCAAAGACCGTCTCCTGTAATTTTTAACTCTTTTGTCACTTTTTTGGTGAAATGGTAGGGGTACCCCTTACCCTTTCACACAGGGGGGAGGCCGGGATCTGGGGGTCCCCTTGTTAAAGGGGGCTTCCAGATTCCGATAAGCCCCCCGCCCGCAGACCCCCACAACCATCGGGCAAGGGTTGTGGGGATGAGGACCTTGTCCTCATCAACATGGGGACAAGGTGCTTTGGGGGGGGGGCCCCAAAGCATCCTCCCAATGTTGAGGGCCTGTGGCCTGGTACGGTTCAGGAGGGGGCGCTCTCTCGTCCCCCCCTATTTTCCTGCGGCCTGCCAGGTTGCGTGCTCGGATAAGGGTCTGGTATGAATTTTGAGGGGGATCCCAACGCAATTTTTTTTTCTTTTTGGCGCGCGGTTCCCCCAGACCACTTTTTGCGATTCGGCACTGCGTCGCTTTAACTGACAATTGCACGGTCGTGCAACATGGCTCCCAAACAAAATTGACGTCCTTTTTTTCCCACAATTAGAGCTTTCTTTTGGTGGTATTTGATCGTCCCTGCGGTTTTAATTTTATGTGCTATAAACAAAAAAAGAGCGACAATTTTGAAAAAAACACATTATATTTTTTTTTTTGCTATAATAAATATCCCCCAAAAATATATAAAAAATGTATTTTTTTTCCTCAGTTTAGGCCGATACGTATTCTTCTACATATTTTTGGTAAAAAAATCGCAATAAGTGATTATTGGTTGGTTTGCGCAGAAGTTATAGTGTTTACAAAATAGGGGATAGTTTTATAGCATTTTTATTAATAATTTTTTTTTTTACTAGTAATTGCGGCGATCAGCGATTTTTATTGTGACTGCGACATTATGGAGGACACATCGGACATTTTTGGGACAATTGTCATTTATACAGCAATCAGTGCTATTTAAATGCACTGATTCCTGTGTAAATGACACTGGCAGTGAAGGGGTTAACCACTAGGTGGCAGTGTAGGGGATAAGTGTTCCTATAGGCGTTTTACTAACTGTAGGGGGGCGTGGCTGTGAGCTAGTGAACACTGATCTCTGCTCCAATCACAGGGAGCAGAGATCGGTGTCACTAGTTGCTAGGAAGAACGGGGAGATGCTGTTTATTTCCGCATCTCCCCGTTCAGCCATCCGTGAGATGATTGCGGGTATCCCCGCGGCGATCGAGTCCGTGGGACCCGCGACCAGACTCAGGGGGGTCCTGATGGCACGGCGGCATCTGAAAGGGGACGTGCCTGTCTGTGCCATTCTGTCGACGTACATCGTCGTGTGCCAGTCAGGAAGCGGTTAAAATCCATGCCAGACCTGAAGGGCCTGGTATGGATTTTAAGGGGGACCCCACGGCTATTTTTATTTATTTTTTGGCGCGGTGTTCCCCTTAATATCCATACCAGACCTGAAGGGCCTGGTATGCTCTTGGAGGGGAACTAATGCTGTTTTTTTTTTTAATTAAAGTCGCCTGGCCTGGGTGCGACTTAAAGTCGTGTTGTAAGTCGCCCCAAGTCATGTTGTAAGTTGCCCCAAGTCGTATTCTAAAGTCCGCCCCAAGTCTTGTAAGTCGCCCCAAGTCGTGCTGGAAGTCGTGTTGCCCCTGTGTGAATGGACTGTTAGCGTGCGCTATTATCAAGGGCATACTATTATCGCGGTGCGCCGGTATATTATGTGTTGCGCTTATGTGTGCGCCGGTTTATACGCTCCCTTAATAATTTATCTGGCGCACCAAATATGGTATGAACCGGCGCAGCGCATTCCTTTTAGTAAATCAGCCCATATGTATTCATGTAGCAAAGTCCCGGGCTTCTTTTGGCTTAATGGTTACCTCCAGAGTTAGGGAGAGCTGACATCCTTCAGTGTAGAGTGGGTTACAAGGCATGGTGGGTGTAATGCAAGATGAACAGGTGGGCACCAGACACTTTTTGAATGCAAAAAAGATTTATTGTCTCTTAAACAGAACTGTGGGAGAGAGGGTTAGGGCCAGCACACCCTTAGGTAGATAAAAAGATAATTAGCACACTCAGAGACTTCTATAGGTAGACAGCTATACAGGTGAAGGCCTCCAGCCGGACACCATTTCTGTATAGGTAGGACCGCTGTCTCCTATGGCAACAATTTTATAGCTGTTACTAACGGTAAAAGTATTCAACTATCTACAATGTAAACAGTTCTCTTTACCCCACACTCACTCACTGTGGGTCTTCACTTAACAAACTCCCAGTCTCTCTCACTAGACTTCAGATCCACTAGCCACTGGATCCCCTGAGCTTTTTCACTGTAGTACTCAGTATCTTCCTCCAGCGTCACTCCCGCCTCACTGCTGGGTCCCTGACTTGGCACTTTTAGATACTCTTCAAGCTTCAACCCTGCTGACACATTAGGTCCCTGGCTTGGCACTCCACAAGTGTCACCTCTGCTGTCCTGCTGGGTCCCTGACTTGGCACTTGCTGAAGTTTTCCCAATTCTTCACTGTTCCCGGTTGGCGAGAAGTTCTGGTACTGGCCTCAGCTTACTCACAATGGACTCTGGTAGCAAGGTGGATGGTCCCTTTGTGGCGACAGCTTCCCCACCACCTCCGACCATGACTGGTTCCCCGGCCGGCAGAACTGTTACTTCTGGTTGGACTACAAGCCTGCAGTCCCAACCCTGCACTAGTTCTGGATAGGCTCTCAGATAGCCTAGCAGCCAGATGTCCCGCGGATGCGCCTTGGGTTTCTGGCCTAGCAGCCTGGGGCAATACGACACACATCCACCCAGACAGCCATCCAGGTGGCATAGAACCCTGACCACCTGACTCCACCCAAATAAATAGGTTCTCCCAGCAGGCCAAGGGACCCAATAAAATCCCTGCCCATTGGCTGAGACACCCTATTCATTCCTAATCTGTTATGCAATGCCCTTATCTGATCTAATGTCACCAGATACATGGCCATCTAGTGACAGAAGAGAGAAGTGCAGCATTTCCATATATAGGGCAAAATCAATTGACCTAAAATTAGCCAAGGCAACTATCACTTGGCAAATAAATTTAATAGCACATTTTGACATTCAACTATGTCCATGAATTTGCTGCATCCCAATTGACTATGATTGGACTGCCTGCACAGGGATGCACAGAACATCTGTGCATCCCCATGCGGGACATGGCCATTACAGTGGGCATGAACGTAAATGTGAATGAGGCCTAATTGCCATGTTGGTCAGATAGCAGGAAAGAGGAGATGTAGGGAAATTAACCACTTGCCCACTGGGCCCCCTTCCTAACCAGACTAATGTAGCACTAACCCCCGAAGGAGCTGCTGATTTAATTTGGGCTTACCGTTACCTTCTTGACCTTGTATGCGTCTAGGGGTTTCCCGAGGTAGATGGCCCAAATAACTGTAGAAACTGACACTAGATCCACTTTGGGATTTTTATTTGCAAAAATGATAGCCAAAACACAGTTTCTCAATAAAGAATAGATGGTATAGGTAGGAAGTTCAGGTACTCTTGGAACTGCTTGAAATTGAATGTCTCTCACTATAAAATCCAGAGAATAGCCATTCACAACTGGATATTACAGTTATCGGATAAATCTTCTCTCACTAGATTTAGCAGCCGATAACTTATTCAGATAGAGCAAAGTCTCTGCCACAGACTTGGTTGTAGAACTTGTAAATGAAAGTCTCTGCCACAGACTTGGTTGTAGAACTTGTAAATGAAAGTCTCTGCCACAGACTTGGTTGTAACTGAAGGATAGATGAACTTAGAAAACCCTCATATGGTACCAGTATCTTGCAGCCGGTCCGGCGATACCGTACGAGTATGGATTCACCTGGTGTCTTTCAACTTAGCTTCCAGGCTCTTGCCGTGGCACCAGCCTTTTGCATGGCCCTCTTCTGAAGAGTCCTCCCCTGGTTGCGTTCTCAGTTGCTGGGCCTCTCCAAAGACGAGACGGCACCAGACCACCTTAGAATCCTCCTTCCAGTTACTGTGCCTCGGGCTAGCCAGCCCCGAGACTCGGAAATGGATGGATCCGCACCCCAGGCCATAAGGGCCCCTGAGGGCTGGTCAGGAGGACCAGGACCAAACAGACAGAAAGATCTTCTGGACCGGAACCCAGAAGCACGTGATCCCAGTACCTTAAGTACCCTCTCCCAGAATTCACAGCAAGGCGACATACTCACTGGTTGGCTCAGAGAGAGATTGGCACCCAATGCGTCCAGCCAGACCGCGTTACTGTGTACTTGCCAGAGGTGACCCCAACACCTATGGCCAAGCAGAAGTGCAATCCAGCCAGACTGGCACTGAAACCATAATTTAGTACAATTAACCCTAAAACCCAACTGCGGTTTTAGGAACATTAAATTTACAAAACATATAGCGCATGCTCATCAGGAGCCCGGCGCTACACTAATTTTCAGCTTTCAGTGCTCTCACATTTTGAATGACAATTACGCAGTCATGCAACACACATGTACCCATATAAAAATGTTATCCTTTTTTTCACACAAATTAGAGCTTTCTTTTGGCGGTATTTTATCACCACTGTTTTTTTTTTATTTTTTGCACTAAAAAATAAATAAAAGACCGAAATTTTGTAAAGAAAATAACTAGTTACACTTATCGGTAACGGTGTTTCTGGGAAGTCTTCCAGGACGTCACACTTGAGAGATGACTGGTCTGACCTGACAGGAAACACAATCAAAGGTTAAAACCCTTGCCCCTCCTTTTGCTGCTCAGTTGTGAAAAAGTATCGACCCACCACCAATGCACAATAATAAAAACCCTCCTAGAGTTTGGACACAATACCAACAAACAAAGATGGGTGGGAAGTAGGCCTGCCGTCCTGGAAGACTTCCCAGAAACAATGTTACCGGTAAGTGTAACTGGTAATTTTCTTCAGTAGTCTTCCAGGATAGCACACCTGAGAGAAGAGCAAGAAGTTCTGGCCTACCTTGGGGGACAACAACAGCCTAAAACAAATGCCTTTTAAAAAGGGGGTCCAGGGCAAGTCTGTTATCCAGAAAAGTGGATAGAGCTGCTACCTGGACCCTGAGGGTACTGGTTGCCAGATCCTGGTCCACACCTTCCTGGAGGAAGTTCAGGACTGCCAGGATGTACTGTTGAGAAACCTCTCTTGCTTGACACCATCGAGAAAAGACTCCCCATACCTTAGCATATATATCCGCCTGGTAACTGGCTTCCTACTTAATAAGAGGGTTTTGATTACTCTTTCCGAACACCGAGGGTTTCGATTACTGTTTCCGAACACCTCTCCCGCAGGCTCTCCCTCTCAAGAGCCAGGCCGTCAGGTTGAAAAACCCAGAGTTTGGATGGCAGACTGGACCCTGTAGTAGGAGATCCTGCCTGACCAGAAGGTGCTGCAGGTAAGACACCGACAAGTTTTCTAGAGTAGGGAACCAAGCCCTTTTGGGCCATCAAGATGCCACTAAAATTTGCCTGCCATTCGACTGACTCAGTCTCTGTAGCCCCCGAGGGATCAGCACCAAGGGGGAAACGCATAAACAAGGTCGAACTCCCAATCCTGGGCCAACGCGTCCACCCCCCTCAGAGCCCCTCTCCCTGGCCAGGGAAAAGAACATCCTCACCTCCCTGTTTTTCCTGCAGGCAAAGAGGTCTATCTCTGGCGTACCAAAGAACACCTCAGAATTTAGTTCCCACTCTCCCTGGTGGATGGGCTGCCTGCTGAGTTAGTCTGCTTCTGTGTTGTAAACCCCCTTATGTGGACTTCCGAGATTGAGAGTATCCTCTTCTCTGCCCACTCTCTTGGGTTAAGCTATTAGAGTCTGAGACCTGGTTCCTCCTTGGCGGTTCAAAAAGGCCACTGTTGTCGCATTGTCTGAAAGTATCTGGACCTCTCTCCCCGGATCCTTATTTCAAACGCCCTTAAGGCTTCCCTGACCGCCAGGAGCTCCTTGAAGTTGGAGAAAGACCCCCTCTGAACCTGGTCCCAGACCCCCTGAGCCCGAAGTTCTTTTAGATGGGCTCCCCTTCCCCAGGCGCTCATGTCGGTCGTCACCCTCAGGGGTTGTAGCTGGTTCCAGAGACGACCTCCACCCAACCTCGCTGAACTGAGCCACCACTGTAGTGACTCCTTTGGAAGGGATACCTTCCCCTTTTGCCATCTCAAGAGGAGAGCAGGATCCCCTGGAGGCTCCTGGAGTGGAGCTGAGCCCAGGGTACCGCGGGAAAGCAAGACGTCATTAACCCAAGTACTAACATAGTGGCTTTGTGGGAGACCTCTCTGGGCTCTAGGACGACCGATACTTCCCCGGGAAAGGTAGAAAACGTGATAGGGGCAGTAACAGCTTTTGGGCTACGGAATCCACTAGGAACCTCCGGTAGACCCGTGAGGGGACTAACTAGGACTAACCTGGCCGATTAACCATCCCAAGGATTCTAGGGTGGTTACTACCCTACCCAGATCGGATAGCAGTTCCCGGGACTGGTTGTAGACCAATAGGTCATCAAAGTAGGGGATCAATGCAATCCCCTGGAGGTAGAGGTGAGAGACCACCTTCGCAAGGACTTTCATGAAGATTCTCAGGCAGGCCGCTAGGGCGAAAGGAAGGGCCCTGAAATGCCAACGTTTGCCACCCTGTTCTGTGAGAATTGTGAAAATGTAGCAGGCTCTGAAGCTCCGGAAGAAGGGGTACATAGAGGTAAGCATTTTCTAAGTCTATCGGGACTAGACATGGGAGCCGTTAAAAAATTTGTTTCGTTTCGTTCCGTTTCGTATAAAAGAATTTCGTACGAATAGTTACAAATCGTTAATATCGCTACGAATCGTTACGAATCGTTACAAATATCGGCACTCTACGAATAATAACGAATTATCCGAAAACGTATTAACGTTACATAAGTAACACAAGACTATTGTCTATTGTTCACCAATCACTCAGAGGAAGTCCGAAATCCGAAATTTAGTTTACGAATACAAAATTTCGTATTTCATACTTCCTCTGAGTGATTGGTGAACAATAGACAATAGACTTATGTGTTATGTAACGTTAATACGTTTTTGGATACGTTACGAATCGTTACGAATATTGACACTCTACGAATAATAACGAATTATCCGAAAACGTATTAACGTTACATAAGTAACACAAGTCTATTGTCTATTGTTCACCAATCACTCAGAGGAAGTACAAAATCCGAAATTTCGTTTACGAATAGAGCCAGTTTATGCAGTGGCATATCTCAAGACAACAATCTTCTATTCCTTTCTATATACACCGCTGCTGCGGTATGGGAATCATAAATGGAACAATTTCTGGCATACTATATTAACAGAGGTAAGCGCAGCTTCCCAATTACACTTTAGCAGTAAGACGACACATGCAATATGTATCTTGTCCCCCTACGCTAATATATCATCCCTTTGACACTTAGTGTCTGCTTTTTGTTAATTAACAGATACAAAGCACATCTAATATCGTGTGCATGAGCTCCCAGCCACCACTTTTGACCATTCAAACAGAGAGTATACTTGCGGTGAGTTATGAACTGGGGGTTTCCCATTTGTTACAGTTCACCTCTTTACCCCTGGTTTATTCTCTATCTCTTATTGCGCATTCCATATGGTAAAAGTAAAGAAAGAAAAAATGTGTCTTTTGCATATATTACAGATATTTATCCCAGATGAGGCTATGACGTCCCTATTAACTCAGTGAGCCCCATATCTCTCCCTACGGGTGACCCTCATTTTCGGTGGAGATCTCCTTCTGAGTGCTGTTTTTTTGTTTAGGGTAACAACCCATGGGAGTTTCCCGACGACATTTGTTTTTGGACTCCTTTGAGAGGTAGGGTTCCTTGCAATACTGTTGGGGTTCTGTGTGTGTGTGTGTGTGTGTGTGGGGGGGGGGGGGGTGGTGGTGTTTGGTGGATAGGAATGTAGGGTTTTGGGGTGGGGGGCTGTTGGGGAGCTTTTTAGTTCAAAAAATATATTTTTATTTATTTTTACTTATCTGGTCATGTCCTATGCTTTCACTTACCTGCAATAAAATGCTATGTATCACCTCTTAGATTATGCTAATATTAATCTCCCTATGTCTTTCTTTCCTTTTACACCCAAGGTCCAGTATACTGAAAAAGTCTGTTCTTGCTGTTTTTATTTATTCGATCATGTCAACTTTCCTGATGAAGCCTTTATAGGCGAAACATGTAGAAGCTTGTTGAACATCGGATTACATATAAATGAATGTTGCATTGTCTCTCTCTGTTATAGGCACAGGTGTATATACCCAGGACTGTAGATATAAGTATTTTAATTTATTTTTATTTATTTTTTGTATTTTCTCAATAAAAGTATCTAAAAAATTGAATTAGCTTTTTAGAATCAATAATTTGATTACCTTTAAAATTAATTATAATGATATGTTTACATCTTAGAACATGTACATATGAGACTTAATTGCCTTTGAAAAAGGACGCACAGTCTGAAACATGTCGGCGTCATCCTCAATCCATTGTCTGTTCTAAAAGCTCCATGTGTTCACCACTAAACCTTAGATATTAAAGATTATATGTTCATATTCATTTTATTACACCAGCTCCTTATTATAGGACTTTCTGGGTCCTGCCACTGTCAGGGAATTAAACTTTTAGCTGAGTTTAGTAGCTGGGAGACTAGGGTTCTCTTATATTGTTTATTTGACATACTAACCCCGTGAAACAGACAACAATCCCACAGGTCCTCTGCTATTTCTATACTGGTTATTTCCTTTATTATGTGTAATACCTCTTTCCAGAAATTTTTGATTTTGGGACAAGTCCACCATATATGGGCCATGGTTCCTAGTGCCTTACACCAAACTTTTAGCTGAGTTTAGTAGCTTGGGGACTAGGGTTCTCTTATATTGTTCAATTGACATACTAACCCCGTGAAACAGACACTCCCACAGGTCCTCTGCTAGTTCTATACTGGTTATTTCCTTTATTATGAGTAATACCTCTTTCCTGAAATTTTTGATTTTGGGACAAGTCCACCATATATGGGCCATAATTCCTAGTGCCTTACACCCTCGCCAGCAAAACTGAGAAACCTCCCTTTGGCATTTGTGTGTCTTATCAGGTGTTATATACCAACGAGCCAGACACTTGTAGTTAATTTCTATAGTGTTACTATCTGTTGCCATGGTATGTACTAGCTTTAGTATTTTCCCAGTATCTAGATCTTGCCCTGGCGGTCCAAGGTCTTCCCACAATTTACACATGAATGGCGGTAATTCCTGTCCCTTCAGTTACATCAAAATTTGTAAATTTTTCAAGTCCCCTTCCTCGAGTTTGTGGCTATGCATAGCCGCTCAAAGGGCCTCATGTTCTCTACTAGTCTGATTGTAGGAGGGTAGACACAAAATGTTTCAGCTGGGAGTACCGCCAGTCATCGATTATCATTAAATCTTTTTTTTGTTTTAATTCGACAATGTGCATATTTTAACTTTGTCTATAATATCCTTTAATTGTGCATTTTCTTTTTTATCCAATTCCCAAACAGTCTCCCTTTCCCAGGTGGAAAGTAGTTTGTGTTTCTGTGCATCGTATCCCAAATCCAGAGTTTTCTGTGTGATTTTGTGTGTTAGGATTAAATTCTCTTAAATGTGCAGGTATCCATATTATTTTCCCTAGTGATGTACTAATCGTGTTTTCCATTTCGACCCACCTTTTTTCTTTATTATTTTTTACCCATTCCAACACCCCTGACACCACAATAGCATTATAGTACTTCTTAAGATCTGGCACCCCCAATCCCCCCTGCCCTTTCTCTTTCATAAGTACTGTCAGGCTTATACGCGGCTTCTTTTTTTTCCATATAAATCCTAAAAGTATTGTTTTTAATGTTTTCTAAAGTATGATTGAGGTAAGGGGATCGGTAACATCTGCATCTTATATATGACCTTAGGTAAAATCGTAATTTTGAAAATATTTATTCTGCCGGTCCAGGAGAGATAACTGGTTGACATTTTTTTTAAATCTGTTTTTATTTCATTCAATAGCGGGATTAAGTTAGTTTGATATAATGTCTCAATATTTGATGTTATTTTTATTCCTAGATATTTCAGGTAGTTTTTTTCTCCAAATGGGGATCTACCTTCTTTCATCTTCTGCACTGCTAGGAGCATTCTGATGCCGTTATCTCTACTCTCTCTTCCTGGGGTGAATCCCACCTGGTCTGCATGAACCAGCTCCCTCATTACCGTTTTCATTCTATTCGCCGAAATTTTGGCAAATATTTTCATATCGATATTTAACAGTCAAATAGGTCTATAACTAGAGCATATTGAGGGGTCTTTCTCTGCCTTTAGGATAACTCCCAGTTTGTTCCTATCCCATTTATGTAGGCGCACATTTTGGGGGTCAAAATGTCCTTACATTTTTTATAATAGAGTACTGTGAACCCGTCTAGTCCTGGACTTTTACCTACAGGTAAGTCTTTCAGGGTCCTACTGACTTCTTCTTCTGATATTCCTCTAATGGACTCTGTTTATCTTCTGAGATCTTATTTAAGCCTATTTCTTGTAGATATGTTTTTATTTTTTCTGACCTCTCCTTTTCCCTTTCTGGTGTCTCTTGTTTATTGATCGAGTACAGTATTCCATAGAATTCCTGGAATACTTTTGCTATCTCTGCTGTGGTATAGACCATCTCCCCCGTACTCGTCTGTCTTTTCTCAATATAGTTAACAGATTTTTTCTTTTTTAATAGTTTGGCCAGGTTCTTCTCCATTTTGTTTCCCCATTGATATCTCTCTTTCTTTATTCTGTTATAGATCATTTGGGTATCCTGTTCTATCAGATCTTTTAATGCTTCCCTTTTTAGGATTATCGCCTGCAGTATTTCATGTTGTCCCTTTTTTTATGTTGCTGTTCTAAGTCCTGAATTTCTTTGGATAGTGTTTCTCTATTCCTTACTCTCTCTCCTTTTTTTTCCCCGCTTCCAACGCTATCAAAATCCCTCTTAGGTAAGCCTTGTGGGCCTCCCAGAGAGTGGCTTTTGATATTTCTTCAGTATCATTTATTCTAAAATACTGCTCTAGCTCTTTTTTTATCCTATTCTCCTCTGTCTTATCATGGATTAGTTCTTTATTTAGCCTCCAGGTATTGATCTTGTTCTGTACCCCCTCTATCTTCATTTTCATTATCACAGGAGCATGATCTGAAAAGGTTGTTTTTCCTATGTTCGTACTTCTCACTAGTTCTAACAACTTATGTTCCATCAAGAAGTAGTCGATTCTTGAGTACGTCTCATGTACAGAGGAGTAGAAAGTGTAGTCTCTTATTTTATTGTGCTGTGTTCGCCATACATCCATCAGTTGATTTTAATGTAACTTCTTTTTAAGCATCTTCCGCTGACTGTTTCCAGTCCGTTGTACATGGGACGTCCTATCTATCTTAGGTTCCATACTACAATTAAGGACCCCAGCTATATTCAATAGCGAACATATTACAGCGCACACATTCAAGAATGACATTTCCTGCAGGGCTAGTTAAAAACACCTGAACATATTCAAAAAATACGGGGGTTTGGTCACACTATATGGTTATATAGTGCTAAGCCCACTTACTGCGACAAAGTACCCCGAATTAGTGGGTCCTACCCTAGTAATAGAATGAAAGATCCTGCGTCTCAACCATGGGAACCAAACTCCTCTATGTGCGAGAACTGAAGGGATTCCTCCTATACACTGGTGGCCACTAAATAAGAGGTAATGAAGAGGGGGAGGGGTTCTCTAACCCCTATAATCACACTACCTTTCTTAATCTCCATTAACCTCTCGTTAGTTCCTTTTAAATATGTCATTGGGTTTTTATTGGGGCAATAGATATTTGCCAAGTTGTAATTTTTCCTCCCTGATTTTTCCTTTCAGGAAAAAAAAATGCCCTTCTGGGTCCACCATTCTCTCCTTCAGAGAAAACCTGACCTCCCTGGCGAATCCTATTGCTACCCCCTTTGCCCTTTTAGTTACAGAGTCACCATAGTACCATATGGGGAAGTCATTTGATATTATTTTGGTGTTTGTTTCGTGTGAAAAATGTGTCTACTGCAAGAAGACAACTTTTTTTTTTTTTTTCAAAAAAGTTTTTTATTGAACAATTTACAGTTTACACATATTTCTGCAGGTTATAAGGCAATACTATAGAAATGCATATAACAAAGATATGTGGTTTATGTACATGTAAACACAACAAGTCAACTTAACAATGGACTTAGCGACTATCAATTGGGTGAAACCCCTCCTTCCATGTGTCCAGGAGGAGTGACGTGCTGACGTCACCGCGAGTGTTAGCGTTCCCGAACGAAGTACGGACACTCAGTGTTGCAGCCGGCCGGCCGCATTTTTTTTATCTATTGATTTTATGCACCTTGGAGTGCTTTTTATTTATTTACTATTGCTTAATAAAATACCCCAGCGGGTCCCACCTATGATCCCCTCTCGGTGTTTTTATTTTTTCTCATGATCGAGTCCCCACTCCACGCATTGAGACACCGGAAATAAGAGGGTCTGCACATTGATGTTCCACGATTGGAGATCCCAATACAGCAGTGGACGGTGACGGTTCCACTGACAGGATAGAGGATCCGGGAGGAAAAGGCCCTGGCTGGGTATTAGCCATCTGCTGTTATTATCCCGGGAGCTGGTAAGAGAACAACCTTAGCGGTGGTGGATAAAGAGTCTCTCTAGAAATTATACAGTCACTTTTGATTTGCTCATCACTTACACGGACTGCACCAATTTTTTACCTTTGGAGTCTCATTGGACAACTTACAATCCACTTCTGGTTGAACTTTTTTTCTTTTTCACAAGATTTATTCCAAAAATATTTTTTTGCTGAACATTTTTTCTTCAAAGGTTTTTAGTAGAACCGTTAGTTGATATTCATTTTTATATTGTCATACATAGTTTTCTTTTTTTGGACAATCCACTAATTGCTATTCACTATATATTGCACTTTTCACTTACGTGGTGATTGTTTGTTAATATGTATTTGTGCTAATATTTTTGGCACATTCATTTTTTCACTGGTATGCTGTTTAATGTCACGACTTCATCATTTGTATTTTTTAGCGCAACTTTTTATAATTTTCTTCTATGTTTGTGTTATATCGCACTTGTTGTTGTTGCTTAATGTGTTAGGTTTTTGAGTCCAGCGCAATTTTTTTTGTACTTATCTCAGTGTTGCCAACCGCCCGTATTTTTACGGGCAGCCCGTAAAAACAAGCCGTTTTTCCGGTGTCCGTGAAAGCCCGTAGTAAGGGAAACGTGCCCGTAAAAATGGCGGCGATCGGCGCTCGGGTCAGAACTGCGCATGTGCAATTCCGGAAATCCCCGAGAAGATGCGTTCTTGAGCCGCCGTGCGAGTTTCCTGCACAGCCTTTGCCCAGCCCACCACCGCCGCGGCCCACGCAACCAATGATATCATCGCATTTTGTCCCGCCAACACTGCCGCCAGCCTATCAACAGGCAGGAGCCGAGCGCAGACTGAGAGGAGTCTGTGTGGACTGGAGAGCAGAGATCTGAGCAGCGGGTTGGGGTCTCGGGGAGAGGAGACGATTCTCTGGACTGTAGTGGATGGACTGGCTGGCCAGTGGCACTGATACCATTACTGGACCAGAGCACAGCCACAGCACATCCCAGCGCCTACACGTAGTGCACTGCCGTCAGTGAATTAGCACTGCCCCCCCTTCCCGGCCGTTACCCAGGAGACAGGTCCTCTAGTCAAATGTGCAACACAGAGAGAGACTTCCATAGAGAGCGCATGAGAGATCTCCATCCAGAGAGGCCGGGGTGAGTGTGATATATGGGGGGGGGCGGGGATGGTATACACCTGACTGTATGTGATATACAGGTAATATGGGGGGGTGGTATACACCTATGTGCTGTGATCACCCCCTCCCCCTTCTAATTCTGTGTTGGGGGGGGGGGGGATCACCTTCCTTTTTTATGGAAACCCAAAAATTCCCAGTTGTCACCAGAACAGGAAGTGAGGGCAAATCTCCCATTGGGGACACCTGCCCTATAAGACACTTATCACTGTCCTGTGCCATTTGTGATATGTAGAGATGAGCTAAGGGTCATCATCCTCATCCTACCATGTCCGCAGCTTCTCTCCTCCACCTCCTGTACCATGTCCGCAGCTTCTCTCCTCCACCTCCTGTACCATGTCCGCAGCCTCTGTCCTCCACTGCCTGTACCATGCCCCACCCTTGCATCAGAGTTCCCCCTTAGATCATGATCTGCTGCATTCCCCTTTACATAAGCATTCCGTTTCACTGTAAGGGGGATCCCTGCAGACTCTGATGTGAGGGAGAACTCTGTGCTGGCTGGTTTATAGTAACCTGACCTTCATGTCGATGGAGAAAAATATTTTACTTTTGTTTAACTTAAACACATTGCTAATAGCACTAGCTATGTGTTTATAGTTTAAATATTGATATTTGCACTGTTTGGCACTGAAAACTGTAATTTAGGTACTTTTTTTGCAGTGCCAGTAAAAAATTGGTGCCGTTTGTAAATTTTCGGCATCCTGCCAGTAAATTTCACTTCGGGGGGTTGGCAACACTGTAACACACTCCCCAACCAAATCCCATAGGGAAAGAGTCCAACATCCCCTTAGGGGCTTGATAAATTATAAGAAAACACTCAGGCAAAAGTTTTCTTACTCTACTTTGTCCGCTACATTGTAGACAGTAGGGAGTGTAAAAATAAAACCTCAAAACTTCTAGTAAGGACTCTCCTATAAAAATGATTTCCTCTGTTACTCTCTGTACTTACAAACTACTTCTGATAACACGTTTTACTGTGGCCTTTGCAGTAGCATTGGCCACTGGACATCCAAAAAACATGTCCATACAGACAAAATGCATACTCATAAGATCCTGACTTGGGCATCTGGATATATCTTTTTGTAATCTCTGGAAGGGATGTTCAGCTTTTGGTAACACCTTTGGTAACAGGTAAAACAAGAAGTGGTGTTATAAAAACAACTGTGGAGAACCCTGGCTCTATCTCACGCTCATTTACTAAGGCAGCCATAACTGCTTGTGACTGATGACACGGTCCATGTGTCAAGCTGTAAGGAAAAGAGTAACTGGCAGACATAAATGATCACCTTTTCCAATGTCCTGTTTCATAAGAAGTTGCCCACTGTGGACCACTTGTTCTTCTCGTTCTGGGGTCCTTAAAGTTGAATTATTAATCCC